>VYYI01000791.1:0-25650 GCA_021029175.1 Bilobella aurantiaca
TGTTTTCGTTTGACCGGAAGTGACCCCCTTGGGGGTCAAGGTACATTCTATAACAACATGAAAAATAACCCTTACAAAAGTTGTTCCTCTTATAGCAACACTTGTGCAGGAAATTTTTCTCTGGGAACCCCAAATGACCCCCAAGATGACCCCTTGACCTCAAAATGACCTTTCAAGGTAAAACTCTAGTTTTGCATGAAACAAATAGTTATGATGGTCTAGATGATCGTAGGGCCCCCTTTTACTCAAAAATGACCCCTTGACCTTAAAATGACCTTTCAAGGTCAAACTCTAGTTTTGCATGAAACAAAAAGTTATGATGGTCTCGATAATCGTAAAGCCCCCCCTTTTGCTCGGAAATGACCCCTTGACCTCAAAATGACCTTTCAAGGTCAAACTACATTTGCATAAAGAAAAAAGTTATGATGGTTTTAATGAACTCAGAGCTTTACTTGACCCGGAAATAAATCCTTCACCTCAAAATGACCACATTAGAAATGTGGCAATACTGCCACTTAACCCCGTAATTAACTAATTAATTAACTGAATCAAGTGACGCTTAGCGTCACTTGTCCCTACCCCATTGCTTCCCCGCGCCGCCCTGTGTCCAACTCACGGACCAGCGGCGGAACGCCCATCGCTCCTCCCCTTGTCACATTTTGGCCACTTTTGCCATGTGGCACAACCACCATTTGCAGAACTCTGCTCTTGGCCACGAGGGAAGGGAACGAGGAGAAGAGGACAAGAAGAACACGGCAGTCACTCGATGGAACTCAACCGGACAACATCCCTTCAGTAGTCACCGCCGTGCCTTTGCCCATAGGAGCCGTAGCCGACGTGACCTCTGACCTTCCCCCACTAGTTAACTTGAGTATATTTGTTAGAATAAGTTCCCCCTGAAGAGCTCCCCTTCAAGAGGCCACTCCAGGAGGACCCTTCAGCCCTTAAACCGTATCATATTCATTACTACACTTATTCTTAGTTATAAGATTCATTATTCCTTTGCACTTTTCACATCAATTAAAAGTGCTCCAAAGTGTTCCGAATTGAACCTTTCATTATTGCATTTACTTTACGTAGCGGCCCATTTCCGCTACAGAAAATTTAAAAAAAGTCTAATATAAATTATTTAATTATTCTAATATTGATTATACTTCTTCTACCATTCCTATTGGAACTACTTGGTTGTACCGTTTTACCACGGCTTATTAGTAGCGGAAGCGAAGCTGAAAGCTACTTATGTTTTCGTCATTTCTGTCCGTCCGTCCGTCTGTCCGTCCGTCCGTCTGTCCGAGTATCACGTATGTATAATTGAAAATGGCCTATTGACTTCCAAGACGTATTTTCTAGTGTAATCTTAATGTTTTTCTAGTTCAAAGTATCCTACTTCCGCTACTGGTTGACCGTTTTACCACGGTTTATTTCTCTTGTTTATAAACTCTCGGCGGAAATTTCCATTTGTTGCAAAAAGAACTACAATTAAGGTCCCAAGAACAAAAACTAGTATAAAAGACTTAATTAATTTGTAATTAAAAGCTCGATGAGCTACGCTTATGAACTTCTGATTAATGATGACACTTACAAAAGTTGTTCCTCTTATGAAGGGAGCAACATTTGTATTTCTCTGTGACTACACAATGACCCCTACAATGACCTTTTGACCCTCAAAATGACCTTTCAAGGTCAAACTTTAGTTTTGCTGTTTTGCACAAATCGAAAAGTGATGATAGTTTTAATGCACTCATCTTCAGTGCTTTTCTTGACCCGGAAATAAATCGTTGACCTCAAAATAATCACATTAATAAATTTCAAAAAATATCCTAATAAATTTATTAATTATTTTAATATTGAATATAATTCTTCTACCATTTCGATTGACTCTACTTGGTTGTACCACTGTTTATTTCAATTGGATTTATCTCAGTTTTATTCAGTTAATCTAATTTTTTTTTCTTTGTGTTTGTCCAAATATTTGATTAGAATTTGTTTGAGCCAAGGCTTTCTAACAATCTTGGGGAAAATATTTTTAAACCTTCCCATCCTTTTTCAACGTCTTTTTCTACTTTTTTGAACTCCTCTAGTACCAAAAGGATATCTACAAGTAAGTCTCCTTCCAAATTCAGCCCACTTTCTACAACGTCGTCCTAACTTTTAGAGTTCGTTTTTGTTCTTCTTCTTTGAATACTAATCTGCATCGTAACTCAACTAATCACTTTTTATGTATGTCAGCGTAAAAGTTTTAAAGAGAAGGAAGCGACTAGAAAATATAAAATTGAATTGTGGGCTGACTTGTGAATTTTTAAGTGACGGGCACTTTCAAGTGATACACGCGTGTTATTGTAGGAGGCGTTCCAGTATTTTCCGATAAAGCAAATTCTAAGCAAAAACGCGCACACTGTATAATAGCAACATTGACGTTATTGAACTATACAGAATTTTAGCAGTTCGTTTCCTTTAATTTCCATGACAAGAGACCACGAGAGGGATTTGTAGAATTGAAAAATACCCGAGTAGTTTACTGCGGGTTCTCGAAGAGGACTAATTTTTATAAGGATTTCATTGGAATGAGAAAGTCGAGTAATTGTATTCGAGAAGGGAGCTGCTGCCTTATGTTTTCATTTGAGAGAGCCCAGTCCTTGTCCATATTTTCGTATGTTTTGTATGCTGGTAGACTGATGCCGGGAGGGGGAAACTCCCTAAATTAATTAAGCCCATAAAGTGGAGAAAAGAGACCAGGAGACAAAAGAGCGTGACAATCCGAATACCAAAGTGTCTCTAACGAGCTAAGGCTCTTCAAAGGTTATCCCTTTGTTCTATAAAGTTGCCAAATATCCTGTTTCTTGCAATAAACAGCTTTGGCAAATACAAAAGAAAAAAATGCATGTAATACATTTAACTTGTGATATGTAATTCGTAATAAATTTAAAATATACAGAGAAACGCTAAAGCCCCGACCTTTCCACAAAGTACAGTATTGACTTATTACAGAACATGTCTTTTACACTCGAAAACTTGGTATACGCTTTGAATATAATTATGAAAATGGAAATGTGCGACTTATATTGGTTACAGCTAAGCGTATCAATGTCAAGTAACAATGCTTTGCGTTTACCTCATTCTCTAATATCTTCTCTGTACAAATAAGAACCGGTCCTTCAAAGACTACCAAAGGGTCATGAACTTGATCCTAATCTGAATACGTTTTATTCTGATTTCCTAGCTCTGGTCCATAGGAATAACGTGTCATGCGCATTTTTGAATAAATGATCTCACTTAAGCGAGATCTTAAAAGTTTGAACAAAGAAGAAGCGCAATTGTTTTTCCGCTAATGGAATAAGACGAAAAATGAGAAGACGCGGATTCTTCAGTCAATCGTATAAAAAAAATTCTTGGTAGGTTGACCTCCACGATGTTCCTATCTTCACTGCAAAATAAGTGCAGGGTTGATTTGGAATTGGTCAAGGTCAAGTTTACGCGAAATTACGTTTAGTTGTTCTGGAAAGCAGAATTTGGCAAATTGGTTCGACATCGGTATAACACCGGAAATGACTTAGAGTTCTAACTTATTTTGAGGCTGGCGTTTTAATTACTTCAAGTCATATGAGGTACCGGCAGGGTTGAGCCATGCCATGACCTCAGAACCAAAACAAGACGAGGGGAAGCGCCTTAGCTGGACCTTAAGGCTTTCGTGGCCTTAACAAATAGGTTTATTGACCCAAAAAATAAAGGCTGACTATAAAATTCTGCCCGAAAGGGCTACGCCCTAACTAATTGGGGAGAGCCAATCCGGACCCATTAGTTCTCCAGGTCACGGCCAATCACTGGCCGTAGCCGATACACGGCGAAAGAATAGCAAGGTTAAGGTAGGCTGCTGACCTGACCTGGTGGGGGCGACAATAGTCGAAGGCTGAGAAGTGCAGAGGAGGAGATCATTCGTGACCAAGGGTCTGGCGGGTGGTTCTGCCACATTGTGGCCAGGAGGGAGGAGGTGTTCTCCTTGTGGCAAGGGCCAGGTGTTTTTGGGGCTGTGGCGCGAGCCACTTAACGGGGACCTATGGGCAAAGCGCCTAATTAACTAATTATGCGGACCGCGACCTCATATTCAATTTGAGCACAAGTGTTATAGTTCTACCAGCGAGGAAGGAGCCTCTTTCAATTTTTTCTTATAGTTGTATGTTGTTATTCGTAAAAATGAGCGTTTTTTTAACAAGTAGATATCTTAAAAGCACAAGCGTCGTTTCTAGACAGCCTTGTTTCTTCTTTGCCAGAGGACATTTGAATAAAGAATTCAGAAACGCTACCCATGCTTGGAAATGCACTAAATTTGTAATCTAACTATAACCTTTTCTTTAAATCTCTGAGAGGACTGGCGCCTAGGCGTGCAGTTGTAATTTGCCTAGCAAACTGAGAAAGCGTACTAAAATGTGTCCGCTGGCTTTTTGTGTGATTGCTATTATTGAATCACCTCACCTCGAATCCGCCAGGATAATAACAATGCAAATGAATGCTTAAGGGGGAATGTTGGAAGCTGAGTAGTAAATAAGGTTGGGAAATATCCCAAACAAAACCCTCTTGATGCCCATAAGAACCCCATACACCCAATTTAATCTTCCACTACTACTTCGTGCAATTGAAACAAAAGTGAAACAAATGGAGGTCTAATGCCTCAGCCTAATACTCGGTGACCTTGTCTAAATTTGTAGATCCTCAAACCAAATTTCAATACCTACACGTCTGCTAAAATAGAACTCAAGACGCTCATTATTGCCTCCAAGTTCGCTTTCGTCCATACAGCCACCACAGACAAACGGTATGCATGCTTGTGGAACCTATGCAGACCTATACTAAAATTACAGAATATTTTACTACTCAAACGAACAGCAAAGTGAACAACAAACGAGCAATGATTTATTTCCCAACTTTACAGACTATATTGGTGTGGAAAACAATGCTTATGCCTTTATAGAACAGAGGGAATTGAGTGAGCGTAAATAAGGAAAAGTAGCTACCGCGACTTCATAGGCTAAAAAATTTATAACCTTTTTTAAGTTCTTTTGTATTCTTTATAATTCTTGAAATACGAATAATAAATACACAAGTATCTCAGGTAGTTATTCTATAATATAGCCAAATCAAAAAATAGATTAGTTGAAGGGTAAATAATAAATCTCCATTATTAACTAGCGTATTAGCTACCTTATGGGAACGTTTTTTCCGTACGTCCGTCCGTTCGGTTGCGCGATAACTTTCGAACGGGTTAACTTTTTTCAAATCTGTTTTTAGCTAAAGGTAGTAGGGGTCAAGGGTGAGGGGAAGTTCGAAGATGGGCCATAGGGGTCATACCCTTTACTCTCATTTTGACGACCCCCTGAATGACCCCTAAATCCGAAAACTCGGTTTGGTCGAATTCTTGCTAGTTTTGCATGAAACGAAAAGTTATGATAATTTTAAGGACCTAAATGACCCCGTACCCTTCATCCTTTGTATCAATGACCCCCTAAATGACCTCTCAATCCGAAAAATCCGATTTTTTGGATTTTTGCTAGTTTAGCATAATACGAAAAGTTATGATGTTTTCAAGGACTTCGGTGACTCTAGACCCTTTCCACTTATTAAAATGGCCCCTAAATGACCCCTAAAACCTAAAAACCGAAAATTTGGGATTTTGAAAATCTTTGGTACCATCCATCATTCGGTACCATCATTGGTGCCATCATTACCAATTGGTAATGATGGTACCAATGACCCAGCTGACCACTGACGCTTTATACCAAAAGTGCGATGACCCCGAAAATGACCCCCAAAATTGAATATTCAGACTTTTCGGATTTTTTTGCCTAAAATGAAAAGCTGTGCTGGTGCCAATGTTTCAGGTGACTCCTGACCCATTCCGCGCAGTGTGATGACCCTCTAACTGACCCTCAAAAACGAAAAATCGGCGTTTTCGGGGTCTTATTTGTCAAATTTATTTGCATTAGTTCAATACGCTGCTTCGTTACGTGCGTTTGCAACAGTTTATTCACTAGTAATATTTAATAATATTTTAATATCAATAATGGAATATTTGAACTTGGCTAGCTGATTGCTTGCTGTGGTAATCCGATTTGGATCTTGATCGCTTCCCATAATTATTTCAATTTTCTTTAAATTTATTCACGGAGTCATGATCATTTCGGGTATTCGAGTTATATTTTGAGATCTGTTTCAACATTTTCAACATTAAATTTTAAATTCGTTTTTTATCTGCGATGGCGTGGCCATATTTGAAGGCCCAGAAGTGGAAGACAATTATTTGTTATGGTAATGGAAATGGATGGAAGTGAAATGTTCCTTGGAAGTGATAACTTTCTTAGTATTTCTGCAGCTATCCTGCTTTTGTGTGCTCCCATTACGTCCACCAAATCCGCATTAAGACAAAGTGTCTGTCGTTTCCTTTTCTGCCAAGACGTTTGAGGGCCTCCGAGGACGTTAGAAGTCCTGACATGTTCAGACCATTCCCTTGGTAGAAATAACATCGTCATTGAATTAACCCTCCCATCTCTTTTACTATACTTTTGCGTTCGACCACCAGGGCTGAATGTTAAGCAGTATTAGTAGAGTCACCCGGTGTCCGCGACCCAATGCAAAGAGATTGCAAAGGTCGTTTTTTGTTCTGAAGCAAAATCAATCTAACAGCAGCAGACAATAACAATTATTGTCCGGCGGCTGAAATTTTATAGCTATGTCCGTAGCTATGTTAATTAATGATGTGTAACTGCTATTTTAATAAAATGCAGTTGGCGTTAAATAATAAGCTGGGTTCAGGAAACTATGACATTTAAATAAGTCAAACAGGATTCCAAATTAGTTAATTTTGATTAACAGTTATCAACAACTAACTTTCAGAAATTTTACACGTAAAGTGGGGTTGTTGCGTAATATAATCTTTAAAAGTTAAAGAACAATTTCTAATTAGTAAACTGTGATTAAAAATTAACAAGAGTTAACTTGACTTGAATAGCAAATTAGTAACTTGAGAATCACGAATTACGTGCAATCGGGGGTGACTACGAACTTTTTCGGCCACCAAATTGCTTCAATGCAAAGCTAAGGTAGGTAACTTTAATCAATAACTATTGAATATTGTGTTTGTATATATTTTGATTTTTCTACACTGGAGCTAAAAATTACTCATATAATATGACAAATGCAATTCTCATTTTAGGTAGTTGTGAGTATATGTTAACCAAATTAGTGTTTTAAAAATTGGTTTTCAACTAGCTATATCACAACTCGGGAACCTTTAAAAAAATTAAAGTGAATTTTCCACTAAAGTAAGATGTAAATCCAAGGCAATTAGAATAAATCCCGTTTTAGGATGAGTTTCCTTACGAGTATTGTTGTGAAAAAAAAATAATTAAATTGAAAATCGGAAAACTTAGAAAACAAGAACAGCGGACGTTTAATTTTAAGTAGTACACAGTAACACATATTCCACCCCCCAAGTTGTTGGCTTTTGCAAAAATCTGATGAAAACTTTCATCAATCGACGCAAAGGCATATCTATATACTAGAAGATGGAGAGTTATGGGCTAATGCTTATCATTGGAAAGTAACAAAACAAGCCTGTTCTATGACAGAATGATTCAAACTTTCAGAAATCAGAATTTTATTTTCTGGGTCCTTAAGAAATATAGTTATCCCATTTTTTTGCAAAACAAAAGAACCATGTTTAAACCAAAAAATGTGTTTGAAGCTTGTATTTGTCGTGAATGTCTTTCTGATCGTACAAAAAACAAAGATGCTTAAGAGACACTGAAAAAATTCTTTAAATTTTTTCTGATAAAGAAAGTTTTACCAGAAGATAACAGTGAAAATCCTATTTGAAATCCATCTGAACCATCACGTTGTACCATTCCGCCGGTTCTTATCCTATGGGGACTACTGCTGCGCTTGTTGTAAGACTTTCATCGGAAAAGTTCCTATGGTAGGTTTTGAAAAGTAATCCAAATTCAATGAATCACTTCGGCGGTCCGTTTTTCTTCCAAGACAAAGTATCTGTTTTGAAGAGTTAAGACTGAAAGTGAAGTTTTCAAAGTTCTTTATACTTTATGTGTTTATATATTTATAGTATATTTTATGTGGCTTATAACTCTTATCATTTCTCTCCTTGAGATAGACAAATTACGTCAGAGGTGAAACTATTTATCATAGTTCTCCAAAATAGTCCGACAAATAAGATTAGGGAAAAATGCCAATTATACTGCATGACCGGTTTAAGTGATTTGACCAAAGGCTCTAAGTATGATCCACAATTTGTCAGCTCACGTGAGTCAAACGACAAAAATCACTGATAAGAATCCACTTGGCAGCCCAGTACAATTGGATATTGACAAACCGATCTAGACGTTGGTGGAGTTTTTCCAAACGTGTTGTTTTTGTAAGAAACATAACATAACATTTGTAATACATTTTCAATTCGTGACCGCATGACAACGGGTGAAAAGTTGGGATTGCATATAACTTCTTGAGCTTGCTTTGCTTTTGTAGGCTATATATGATAGGGACCAAAATTTTTTATTCTAAGTAAGACCAATTTAGGTCTTTCAATGTGAATCTGGTGATAGTTAAATGAACGCGATCTACACTAAGCGATTTGCTGATTCTGCTTTTCAGAAAGTAGATGGAAGTTCATTTCATTTTCTTTGGAAATTTATATTTAACTCAATTTTTAACAACGCTTTTTGAAAGGGTTGGCAATTCAGCTAATAAATCGGTACTCATTGCGTTGGTGGCTGACTGTGGAGCGGGGAAATATATAGCAAATAATCGGAAAACCCTACGACCAGAGTCCCACTATCATCATTCTCGACCCATCCTCTCCTCCCTGCCCGCCCTGAACTGGTCATCCCTTGGGATAACGAGTAGTAAATTGGCAGAAGACTTGGTTGCTTAGCAATGTAAATCTAATTAACAAACAAATTTTAAACACTTCCTTTGAGCAGCCTACCTTGTACCATCAATTTTCAAGCTATTCTAGCATGGTAACCATAATTTTCAAACCTCAAATATTTAGACATAAGGGTGGACAGAATCAGCGATAAATGACCTTATATAAATGGGTGACACAAATTTGACATTTCTGACTTGATCATCTAATAGTAAGCAAGTAGTAGTAGTGTATGCTAATTTGAAATGCTCATCTCTTTGGGTGAGTTTCAGCAGAGAGCCACCAAAGTTTAATTCCTTGGACACATTTACGAGGAGTTCTAAAACTCTGGTAAGGCATTGTGGAGAAAAGAAGTCGTAAATTTGCACTAATAACGACTGTGCTAGGAAACAAGTGATTGTTAAAGACTTGGTGGTCTTTTCGAATCTCAAACTTGAAAGAAGGCGCCCCGGGAACTCTCCTAAGAAGTTCTTGCAAGCGTCCAGCCTTGTTATCTGCTATTCAAAGCAATGAAAGCAAAAGATATAAACTTCCTAAAAGATAACGGCAATCTATGGAAAGGAATGAAGATTTAATATATAATTCTGGTTTTTTGTTAAAAAATTAATAATTAAGTTAAAAAGTTCTAAATAAGCTTTTATTAGTTGGGCTATTTCAATTTAAAATTTTATGAGACTTATGAAAAAATATAGCAATCTCTTACTTCAGCGTCCGGCTAAAAGGGATATAAATATTGATTTTTGGCTTGATAATAATTTAAGAATCGTCAGAAATTAAAAGTTTTGAAAGTTTACACACCCTGTAACAACGGATTCCCAAGATCATTCAAGTAAACCGTGCAGGGGTGGGGATTAGGGGGTATGATCAAGTTTGAAAAACAAATTGAAATTCGCTGAGCCGTGTCATTCTATCAACATGATAAAGAATTGACCCATGTCAAAACAAGAAACAGACGCATCTGTTTTCAAATTTTTCCTTTTTGTATCATGTTGAAAAGTAGTTCTTTAATGGAATTTTTTACTGAAAATAATGTACACATTTTCCCAATTTTGCTTTCCGTTTACCGAGTAATTTTTCAATTTTGAATTCTTTCCCAAAACAAAATTCTATACTGCTACATGAGTTTCCTTCACCAGAATTCTTCCAAAAGTTTGTAAAAAAAAAACAACAACATTCAATTAGGGAAGTGTGGCCCTGCATATAAAACTCCATGTTTGTCTGTGTTCAAGTACTCTACCAGCATTAGTACCACACACTTCCAAATCGAGCCTTAGAGATGTTCAGCGCCACTTCTGAGAACAACGCTTCAACGCTTCTGCTTCAACTCATTCCAAATACCTTTATTTCCTTTTAGGTGAGAAAATAAATTTCTAATGAGTAAAAGTTTGTTAGAGTTTCCCAGCTCCATGGCATATACATGCATAACACTTACATGCATATACATGCAGAAAAAAATGTGTTGTCGCTTTATTACAAAAATCTAGAAGCGTTTGAGCCTTCTTCAATTCACATCCACTTCTGCTCCCACTCGGTATTCCTTCCATTTACCCCTCATTTTTTAATTTGGGAATCACGCTTGATCGAAAATGCAAAAAGCAACTCAATCGTTATTACTCTCGAGTCAGAGTCTTTAATGTGCTCTCAAATATTTTTAACTTTTTAACAGCGTCTTAACAATCCAAGCATTGCATTCGGCGAATAAGTGAAGCTCGAGTGAGGACTTCCGGCTTTCTCCCAGACTTCTAAGTGTTCTTTGACCCTTATTAGCATGAACGACGTGTAAACGGTGAAAACGGAAATGAATTATCGATATATTCACAAATGGCGGCGTACTTTTTTTAAAATAATATTTAACGCAGGGCTTTGTCTATTTGAAAGTGTCGTAAACCGTATGACCATTATCTTCATTGCGTAAGACAACTCGCAGCTTATTTTTCAAAAACCCACTTCCTTGTATTATTGAATGAATCCAATTGTAGAGACGCTAAAAATATTTTCTTAAATATTAAATATTTTTATATTTAAAAAAAATATTCAAGCGTTTTAAAAAATACAAAATAATTTTTATATTTTGAAAATATTTACAAATTTTGTAAGTATTTAACAAAATATTCGACGACCGGAGAGTTTTTTTCTTATTTTTTGCACATTTGTGATCAAGTGGAGTGCTAAAGAGGGGTTGTTTGGCAAAATCTTTTTAATTTTTGGGCAAAATAACCGTTTTATGTTGCTACAGGGAAAGTAAAGGAAGCTCGATTAACTAATCAATTGTGCCGAAACAAAACACCGCAATAGCTATTGATAATTTACACAGTACTTCTAAAGATAAATACAAGAGTACTTTGAATTGTTTAATACATACAATATGGTTTCAAATTGTGTCAGAAGAGCGAATTAAACCAACAACCACAGTTGACATTCAACGCGTACAACGCTTAAATCAGCAAATTTTTTTACGTATGCAAGCCTTTCATTTCAGAATTTTGAAAACGCCACAATTTTCAAATCCTATGTAGCACAAAGAGTGGAGTTATATTTCTATCAATTTTAAATTTCTTTTCGGTACGCTGACCATTTTGATGTAGAAGCGCTTTATTCTGCACTTGGCCGTTTAGCAAAAGTTTTATTCATGCTGCAATTAGTTAACAGATCGAAAAAACAGCAAAAAAAAAGCTCAAAAAAATTCAAATTGTTTTAGAAAAAATCCGACGTTGCTTTGAAAAAATCTAAATAATATAAGAATTCATCAATGGAGAAACCAATTTGATTGAGTTCCAACCATGTTCCATTGGTCATTTAAATTTGCGCCTCTTAATACCGAAAATGCAGAAAGAATTTTCTGCGTTCATAAAGCACACTTAAGAAACAGAACAAACATGACTTCTGAGAACTTCGAAATGCAAATAGTGACTCATTCATTGTATGAAAATTGAGTAGATTTCTTACCATTTTGCTAAATATTTTGATATTTTGTAAATATTTACATAAATATTTTGCTGTTTTTTAGTAAATATATATAAAAATATTCTAGTGGTTTTGACAAAATATTTTTAGCGTCTCTACCAATTAGATTAAAAACTTATTTTTAGCTTGTGTTTTTGTTTGATAATCAAATTAGGCTTTAGAAGTAAGAGTTCCTTTGTAATTGGAGAGTAGAAGAATGAAGGGCAAGGGAGGCGTGAATGACAATTTGCATCTCATGACTTCCTCACACGCATCATTCAATTGTAGAAGAACAGGTAGAAAACTTACTTTCTCATAGGGAGGAAGCAAGCAACTCGGCCTCGCCCTAGGACAATAAATATTCATTGGGTTTTGGAAATGAGTCACCAGCTACACCATTTCTCACGACAACAAACCAAAAGGTTCAAATTACCCTTGCGAAAGCTCATAAAACGTAAGGCTATCAAAATGACATGTATTTTATTTTATGCTTTTTGACCTATTCGCCTATAAGCCTGGTCAATGTTTGCGTGTGCTAGATAGTGGGGGAGTGTGGTCTTCGGCATGTTGAGTTGACTAGAAAGTTCCGAGGTCTGTAGCTAATGGACTTTCTGCTGGGCAGTGTACATGGGGTTGACCACCGAGGAGCCTCTTGCTTAGGCAGAGGCTGAGCACCACCGTACGCATAACAACCCATTTTCAGCCTCCATTCACAGTTAAAATAAGTTACGAAGGGCTCTCGAAGCCGACAGGTTGCTCACAAGACGTTTACCAGCAAATGAGCGACACTTGGCGACGGGATGAGGAGCGTCCTACATTCTTGGAAATCCATTCCACTCTTACTCGAAAAAATGCCAACTTTTTCCACTTGCAAGTTAAATCAGGAAACGTTCAATTAGTATTTCACATATTTGCAAACCTACAAGTACAATGCAATCGCATGGGAATCCCAAGGTGGAAAGTCTTAGCTATCGCCCCATCTCTACCAAGACGAAGACTGAATACCTCGAATATTTACTGCCTTTTTGATGTGTACGACTTAAGTATTTACATATAATTTGCAACTAACTTCAACCATTTTGAATTTCCTTCCGATTTGAATTTGTAATATAAAGCACGTGTTTCTAAATCCATTTCTACTTTATTTTAATAGCTGAAGCAATAATATATAAAATAATGTTCTAAATTAGCATTTTTTAAAAATTCTTACAACTCTAAAACACTCAACTCAGCCCGTTGTCACAAGGTCCTCTCCAACAAACGTAAGGGCCGAGGGACTTCGGTTAAGCTAAATCTTGTGAAGAAAACTATTCGCTTTATCCGTAGTGTAGTTTTGGCGAATAACGTGTAAATTTATTGAGCTTAAAAATAAGCTATTGAGTCAAATATTGAAAATATTCTTGAAGCAAGAAAGTAACACTATATAAGTTAGATTTTCCCAACATATCATTTAACATTTTTCTAATGGTTAATGTAATTTGTCTATTTTTACTTCCGCTACTTGGTTGACAGTTGTATATTTGATTTTATTTAAGTTGGATATCTCAAGTCGTTTCAATTTTTGAGGCAACACAACTAAACTTTGACTTGTACAGACAAAATGTCTACATAAATTGACGTACCACAAATAGGCCCTGGATCGCTGTATATGTTAATGTGGGGAAAGTCTGTGTGCAACAGTTATTTTTGAAATATGGAATGTGCTAGAGCCTTCAAGTTAAGGGTTGAAGAGTTTTCTATTTTATTAAAAGTGAAGTTGGATTTCCTTGAAGTTGGAGAAAGTATTTGGAGAAAGTCTTTGCTCGAGATGTGCTTTGCATTTGGGAGCCCTTAATCCCTTCACTTTTTCTTAAATCATGGAGGGGACGCACTGTTTCTTTGAAGCCTCCCTTGGAAGGGTGATTGGATTCCGTTCGGAATAAAATAATTCAGGGCACGTCTAGTATTATGATGTTGGAAAAATATGATCCCTCCTCGATCCACCTATCCATCTTTCACTTCCGCCTACCTGACACTGAGATTTCAAAATACAAATAGAGACATCTACTTTCCCTACAAACCTTAATATTTCCCGTAACGCACAATATTTCGTAGCATCTCTTTATTGATTACTAATTTTCAACAAGTAGTTATATACACGTGCAGGCGAACGACAGTTAACCAAGAAAACTGTTTCAAATAAAATGTAAATTTTAAACACAAAGGTCATTTTTTAAAACTAGTTTTGTGCCTAATAGCATTCCCAAAAGTTTCTTCTTTAATGTAGGGGGAAATCGAGAAATTACTAACCATGAAAGTAATAATTGGTGGCACCCACTGTTTAATCAGACGTACTTCCCCAAATTTATTCTGCTTACTTACGAAAGCTACTAAAAACATTTTTTGTTTACTATTCACTGACAAAAAAAAACATGCTTTTAATTTTAATTCAACAATCTGAAAACAACTTAATTTAATTTTAAATTGGTGTTATTCCGTCACAAACTCCTTAATTAATTTATATAAAAAGCAATTTGGTGAGTAGGCGGTGGTCGGGCACCACAGCGCATGCGCAGTGGCAAGTAAATGGGCAAGCGCGAAGCGTAGGATAGGGATCGTCTCTTCTAAACTTTAGTATCATTTCCCTTCATTCACTTCAACCCGGCAACGTTTAGTTTTATTAATTAGGGCATATTTAACATAATTAACTTGGGCGTGGGAGCGAGTTGATCAGATAAGCGTGTTCAGGGCACCCCTAATTTACTGACTAAAAAAAATAAAAATCGATATAAAGTCAATTACATAAAATTTGGTTTCTAGACGCTGCAGTCATCGCATTCAAATACTAACTCAAAAACGATTCCTAATTACTTAAATTTAATTACCAATTAGTGAAAATTTCCTGTTGAAACTTGAGTCTTACACGGAATTGGAGGTTTTCATGTACGCTAAACCTAACTTTTACGTTTTAAAAAACTCAAAATCGGTCCCCCAATTAGTTAACTTCAATTAACAATTACTAAAATTTAACTGTTGGAAATTGAGTTTTACATAGAAGTGATTTATTGATTGATTGATAGAAGTGAGAATCCTTATATAGCTCAACCTAACTATTCCATTTCAACACTTAAAAACGATTTTCAGATTTGTAAATTGTAATTAACTATTAGTAAAATTTAACTTTACGCAGACAGAGCTTTACATGTATAAGGAGCTTTTTATGTACGCTTAATCAAACTATGACATTGAAACATCTCAAAAATGGTACCTAATTTTTTCTCTTTAATTAACAATTAGTAAAAATGAAATTTTGGAAATTGAGCTTTACATGGAATTGTGCCTTTTCCATGTTTGCAGAATCTAAATATGACTTTAAAATAGCTAAGATGGTGCTCCCCGTCTTAGGACGGACACGTTAGCTTGTAAATAAATAAAGTAGCTGTTACGCTACTCAACAAACTAAAAAGCTAATAGGATAATTAGAAAATTAAAATATGTAAAGTTGAATTTTTTTGTATGTAAGTTTAGGATTATCAGCTTAACAGCAGATAACACATACTACAGCATTTAGTTCATTTAACAAACTTTTTTTTTCTTTTTAAATCATTGATGAATTGGAAGTTAAAAGGAAAGTTGTTTACAGAAGGAAAACTATTGCTTTTGGTAAAGATATCTTTTGTTACACCTTCTTTGAAGGGTTATAGCTCTCATTTCTAGTTTTATTCGATACCTATAATTTCTTCAGGATTCCTCGCATTTAATTTAACATTATATTTAATTATTTTGAAGTAATTTATGGAAAAGGGAATTGACTTCCACAAACTTCAAGTTATTTAAAAAGAAGGTTCCCTTTGTTTCCAGTATTGGCGATGACGTGTAGTTGAGTCAAGGATAGTTTTAGGAGCGAAGATGCCCCTTTGTTCTTTAAAAGTGATGGAAAAGATGTGAAGGCGTTGAAAGCAATAACTCTTTCAAAGGGCTCTGCAGGGGGCCCTCACTAAGGGCCTCGCTCTTGAAAGCAATTGAAAACACTCTTCCTATTACACTTCATTCAACCAGAGTCCAATGTAGGTATGAAGGACACCACGCAATCAATCTTCAAACCAACAGTTACTTTGACTGAAGCGGTTCTCCTCGTGTACGTGATTAAATCTTAACTCATAAAACGCTATAAATACTGAATCGTTTTCTTCATATGCATTTGATATTACGTTAAATTATTGGCTGTGTTGGTCTAGTGGGGTAGATCCCTATCACAGGTCTCTCCACAAGCCAGATTTCAAATTTCAAGATCAGCCAAAAAACTACTCACTAAAAAATACTACTAAAAAAACTGCTCTCAATTGCCTTGAGTCACCTGTGGTTATCGTGCGAAAGCTACGGCCGTACCTAGTTCTTAAGACCAGTAAAACAGCGGAATGTTACGGATAGTCTGTTGATGACAACATTAATACTAGGACGGCAGTTCCTTTCCACTGGCTTCTTGAGATCAAATCGTGTTCCGACCAATAACAATGTGCCATAGGACTGAAGGCGTTTATGTTCTGGAAATGTACTGAAGAGATGAAGAACAGTTATCAGAGATGCTTTATCTCGGCTGTGCATTATCTCTACATATGCAGATTGATAGCATTGGAGCAATTATAACCAAGAAGTTCCTTGTGGAAGGATTCTGACTTTCTCTGTTAAGGCACCTGGAGTCTATGGGAAGTTTATGGAGTCTTTATCCTCCTAAACGTGTGGAGAAAATATAAAGGCCTTTTGTGAAGTTACTGCAATGGGCCCAATTAAGGCCTGAAAGGTGTTGATGGAAACATCCCTTCAATTAACATACATCCATTCCTTATCCTTTCAAGTCCCTACTCTCTCCTTCACAAATTGACCATCCGCTTTGCGAGCTGACAAATGACGCTCTTTTATTACGTTCAAATATTATTATTTTTCAATTGTATTATTTAATGTTTGGCTTTGTGAAAAACTATGTTAAAGTAACTCTTACTCGAAGAATGACTTAGTAAATGGTTGTAATTAGTAATGGTTTGATACTAAGCAAGAATTTTCAAGCGTTGTATAAAATTTATCACAAATTAACCTAAATTTGTAATTGAAATTCATATTTTTGGGAATCGATTTGTAAGGTAAATACAAATGACTGGTTATAAGCATTAAAATTAAAGATGCAAAGTATAAATTTCTTATTAATTTCTCGATTGCTTAGTTTAGACTTAAACCCCAGTTTCTGAGCGTGTGTCAGAGGTGGAGAGGATTTAGTTATTTCAAGTTCTTAGCCCGAGCCGGGGCTTATGTGCCCGTCTATTTGCGACACGATAGCGGACAAACCAAATGCCACAGCGTCCTCAAATTTTGCACAAATGACCTTTGGGAAAATGTGAAGGCTATATTCGAAGATGGTGGTTTTGACATCGAAAAAAATTCGAAAATTTTGACCCTTGGATTCCATGTAATGGAAGCTAAAAAAAAGAGCTAAAATAAAGGGCCTAAAATAAAGGGCCTAAAATAAAGGGCCTAAAATAAAGAAGCTAAAGTAAAAGTGGCTAAAATATTTAAAATAATTAATACTTAATACTAAACCTTCATAAAATGATAATTAACCCTAAAACATTAAATAATAAAAAAATAATCAATAATGCTAACCTAACTTAACATATATGAACATTATAAACCTAATACAAATAAATGTTTATTACAGTATGTATTATTAGCCAATTAAAAAACACAGAAACAGCCCTTTCTAACCTAAAATTAACGTATCAAAGTTCAAATAAATATTTGTAATACGTGTTAACAATTTTAATTTAATTTCAATTGTAATTCCTATCATATTTTTGGGATTTGTATAGAAAATTAATTTTAAAGATAGAAGAAAATTAGAATTATACATATTATATATTATACAATATATATATATATTATAAATTAGAAAATTAAAGATATAGAAAATTTTAATTACTTTTTAGCTCCTTTTACTTTAGATCATTTATTTTAGGCCCTTTTTCGCTTAAGCTCCTTTTACTCTTTAGCTCTTATTTTTAAGGCCCTTTATTTTAGACCATTTTTACCTACTATTTTTAGCTCCTATTTTTTAGCTCCTATTACTTGCTTCCGACCCTAGGGGGTCAAAAGCCAAAGTCAAATATTTCAAAAATTCATTGAAGGTAGGTACTTGTCAAAAATGTACTTAAAAATTGTTAAAAGCAATGGTGCAAAATTTGGGAGTGGTGCAAAAAAACGATTTGGTTAAGGCATATTACGAAACAAATCTACAAACAATTGTTGTCATCTCGACATAAATTTGGAATTTTTTACATTTCAATCGGAAGTTCTGCATAGGAACATGGACATGCCTTGACATGGACGTGCAATTAGATGGTGTAAACAGACAAAAGTGCAGCAGCAAGTATATATCTACAAATTGTTCATTCTGCTCAAGTTTTTTTCGAAATTGTTCATTCTATTTACAATTTTTCAAAATGGTCCATTCTATATATAATTTTTTAAATTGTTCTTTATATCCACATTTTCTCAAAATTGCTCATTCTATTCACAATTTATCAAAATTGTTCCTTATATTAACATTTTGTTCAAAAAATTTTATTCTATTAACATTTTTACAGAACTGTTAAATCTTTTAACAGTTGTCTAAAAAGTGTTCATTTACACAATACCAATTTTGAAAAATTGTCTTTAACAATTTGAGGTAATATTTGCGCCTCAATTATCACCAAAGTAATATTTCTGGTTAAGAAAAAAATGAATTTTGAAAATAAATTTTCTAAATTGGTTTTTAAGTAAAGGAAAAGAAGTGTAAAAAAACATTCTTGCCTCGGGCTTCATAAAGGTTGCACACTGTAACATATGCTTTCAATTAGAATTTGATGATTTCAATGAGTTGTTCTTACTAACGTGTGATGGGCTTGGTTGATAAATGGTTTAAGATTGCAGCAAGGGAAGATACCTTTGCATGATCGATAATGGTCGAGGAAAGGGTGAGGAAAACAATTTTTTGTTGAATATTTGTCCAAAATTTTCAAATGAAGAATCGCTTCAGAGCCTACAATACTCAAGACTCAACGAGGTTTTTCTTTGGACAAAAAGTCGCTCCATCGTTTCCCTAAAAACTTAAAAACATATTACCACTCTTCTCAGAAAAATGCTGGACTCAATGTATTTTTTTGAATTTGTTTTTACCCTTAAATCTTTTGAAGGTTATAGATTCCGCCGCCGTTTAGAAGGCGTTGGGCCATTTTGACTCTGGAGGTGGGCCAAGGTGTTAAAAGTTGTTAGTTCATGTATACATATTCCAAGAAAAGAATACGTTATATTAAGAGGCTTAGCCATTTCTTTTTTCAAAGTAAGTTGGTTCAAAGCTTTTCAAAGTTAGTTCGGCTCAAAAGCCGAATATTATAAACTCAACGAAGAGCGCACGCATCAACATTGGATTTTGTATTGGTGCGCCGCACGGTTTTCGGTTTGCTTCTGGGAGAAGCAGCACGATAATCTCATCTCACAGTAGGAAAATTGATCTTGAGCAGAGTGAAAGTACTTCTTGAAGCTCCAAAATTTTAAACAATAGTCATGTTTTCCCCTTTCCGTACACTTAAAAGACTGAAAATAAATCTCGAAAAAGTTTAACTTAGACAAGCACCAAAATCAAAAGGCTCTTTTGCTGTAACTGTTAAAAGGCCTCTTCTTCTAATGTTTTGTCATTCTGTTAGTTCTGTTTCTGTTCATTCATCCAATTAAGATCAAGTCCCACCGCCTTCTGAGCTTTTGTCTTGAATGTTGACATTTATAATCTGGACCGATCCAGTTTTTTTCGACATTATAATATATCCTTGACCTTGTGAGTGACATTCATCGTTCATTTCAACGGCAGAAGGAAGCTATTCCTGAGCCAAAACAAAAAGTTGGAGTTTACGAAGGTAGTGAAGTTTAATGTTAAGTTTGAACTGGTTGGGTGGGTCAACTTCCTTTGAAACTTTTTTATTAACTGTCAACTGGAAAGGGCTGTAGAATTCTTGCAGAATTTACTGCTATAGTCGATGAATGAAGTTACAGAGTTGAATCTGAAATTGCTTCTGTAGCCGAGATTCGAAGTTGATGAAGTGTGAAGACTTGTTTTGTCTCTCAAGGCAGAGTGCGTATCCCATCAACAAATCTTTCCTGAATACCAACTGAGGAATTCGATTTTGATTCACTTCATTTTAGCTGGAGGGAGAAAGTGATTCTTTGCTGCTCCTTTAAGGCAAGGAAGCAAAGTCAATTGGAATTCGGTTCTGGCTTTCAAGTGGAAATTATTTTTTTTCTGCCAGACTAATTTCTTCAAGAGGTTAAAAATCCAAGTTTCACAAGAATTTATCGCTAGAAGTTAAAAATAATACGGTAAGTCCCAAGCAACCACTTCATATTTTCTCGATATTCTTTCTCTCTAGACCTTCAGTTAGCTCATTTTTATTGTCTGCAAATACAATGCTGAAAGCCCGGAAAAAAATTGAATCTTAGTCCCTATTGCACTGGCTTTTAATTATCGATAAAAAATTAGCTCCACTAGCTCTCGACTGTTCTAGCTTCAAAAGGCTCTAAATAAAAACACTTTGAGCTGGAAATTTTTTTAATAAAACACTTGCCGAAGAAAACTAAATCCGCAAATCTAGGTTATAGGATAACCGAAATGTGAAAAAGAATACAAAATTAAAGGGGAATTATGCTGGATTTATATTTACATGGTTCGATTTTTATAGTTTCTTGCAAAGACGCAGTTACATTATTATTTCGCTGAAATCCAAGTCCAATAATTTTTCAAGTCTGGTCCAGAAACGAAATGCGTGAAAATCCGGGATTAAACGGTAGAATTGTAAGCAGATGTTTAAGAAGTATGGAAAAAATAAACCTTGAAGGGAGTATTAGATGGCGATGATGGCGTTGATTATAATTGATAGGGGCACTTGCAAGGGTTAGATGACACGTCACTCCTGAAGATAGGGTCGAATGAAGGGCACCTCGGTTTTCGAGGATCCCCCTAAGGGACACTCGGCGTTCCCTTGGCAAAAATCCCTTCCTTTTGTTAAGTAGGGAATTCATTATTTGGACCTCATTTAGGTGCTGTGAATGGGGTGCTACCCTTTCAGGGCCCTTTTCCTCTTGGATGGAATGGAAGAGTGCTAGTTTGATAAATATTTTGAGTGACGGACCTTGAAGTCATTAGAATGATGATGGTAGGCAAAAAGCGTATTTGATGCGTCTCCTATTTTATCCAAAGAGGGAATTGCCTTCCCACACTCCTGAGTTCCAAAGTATTGGGAAATTACTGAAATCCTTAGAGACGTTTTGGGTGAAATCTATTCCAATTCAGTAGACATGAATACACATTGAAGTTAGTCAATCAGAAATAGGGGCAAATCTGGATTTATAAAGATAAGGTTTGTTTTCTTTCTCTGTTCCAGTGCTCATTGCATTTGATTAATTATTCACTCTTGAAGATCCCAATACCACCAGTATGCTTAATAGTAAGACCGTGAAGTGGATCCAGAACGGGACGAACTGCATGACTTTTAACTGTAAGTAGTACCACACTCAAAATATTTTTTATTTAGAGTATTGCAATAGATAAAATTTCCTCCAATTAATAGTATGTGGAGCCACTGAAAAGTAAATTGAGTAAATTTTTAATATATTATTAAGGTATTATGTGCCCTAGAAGGGTAAATTGTAACATAAAAGATTCCCGGAGACCACACGTCCATTGTGTCTAAACCCTGAGATGATTCAAACGTCGCCTACTGCTGAATGAATGAAGAGGATTAATTTTTTTATCAAAGTTATTTTTTCAAGACACTTCCATTTACAGCGAGCTCTGAGCGTCCCAACTCGACCTTTGAACAAGGATCTTTGGACATGATTCATATTTATGGAATCAACAATACAACCGGAGAAGAGGGTTGACTGAAATATTAGAGTCCATTAAGATAGGAAGCAAATTCAAGTGACACTAGCTCATGCTACCCCTTCTGGGTGTGAATTCAAATGGGGTTGGGTCAGAAGTGGCACACGTGTCGCTATAAGCTCCTATAGGCCTCTTCAAGACGTCGCATTAGTTGTGGCGGTACAGCTTAAGCGGCAACGGCCTCTTAAGTGGACCCACAAAACTGCATGCAACAGTTTAATTGCTTAACCTAAATAAATGACTCCTAAAAAGGGATACATGCTACCAGCAACCTAAACATATTCCTAGCGCATTCGAAGCATTACGGTATGAGCACAATAGGGATTCTCTTTCTTTTGATCATTTTTGTAGATAAGTTTTTGAGCCATTACAGACACAATTAATCTCCTTTGGGATCTCAAAAGTCTTCCAAAAAGTATCTTTTTGGTGCGAAAGATAAATTGAAAAACTCTAATAATTGTTTGTCTTTGTATTCTTTTTCTTTAATTCGACAGTTGGCATTAAAGCAATATTTTACAATTAAAATACAAAATGACATAAAAGTAAAGCAATATGTATGTGGTTTCCAAATTTCTTTTGTTAACTGAGAGTTTTGAAAACCTTCATACTTGTTGAAGATGAAAATGTTAAAATTAATTGCCTAACTATGAAAGTTTCAGGTTTGTAATCTGTTGAATGTTTGCCTCGCAAACTTACCTCATACACGAGGATTGTGAGTATTTCTGTTACTAAAAAAAGTGATTTCGCAAGATTGATTTATAATTCACTCTTCTGCAGTCGGCCCAAATGGCTGATATAGATGAATATAGATGTTCAAATGGCTGTCGGAACTGTTGCGGTATGTCGCTGAGTCATCCGTCTCCTTATAGGTAGCGCTCCACGACTTTTAGGCGTAATGCAGCTTTGCTGTAAATGCACGCATCATCCTCAAAAATACTTATTACATGGCCTGATTTGAATTATTTGAATTGAGGCATTAGACATTCTCGAGATGAACGATGAACGATTAGACATTCTCGTGAACGCCTTAACAATTATCCTTGCATGCAGCGTCTTTTTAACAATGCTTTCAGAGAGGATGAACAACGAAGTTCAGTGTAGACGCATGTTCCGACAAAGGTCGAAGGATGCAGAAGCCCAAGTAGGATTAATGGGAGATGTTGGAGAATGATGACGGTAAAAAATATCGGGAATAAATTGGGCGTAAACGGCTTTAATAATAACTTGGAAGGGCGTGGGCGAGTGAACTTCCATGAGATCTCGAATTATCCTATCCTTAAATTCAATGCAACCAATTCAACCAGGCATTAGAATTTTAGCATCTTCAAGTTCATCAAGTTTCATGATAAATTATTATGGAAGTTTAGAATTAAGAGAGCATCTTGGAATCTTTTTCATATCAAAAGGCAAAATGTTTGTGCCCTAAGAGTATTTTTTGGAGAGGTACAACTTGAGGACAATGTTTTCTTTCCCTCTTTCTACTGCATACTGTACTGTACATTGTCGACTCTTCCCGTTGAGGAAAACGATACAAAAAGCCTTCCAAAACTTCCCTCAATTAATGACTCACCTAATACATTTTTTTGACAAATATTAATAGACTAATAATTCCAAGATTTTGCTTGGCTGTTGAGGGGTACGTATTACTTTAATTTTTTTGTAGTTGTGTGTCTCGCTGTCGAAATACATAAGTGAACTGACCCGTCTAGCTGCCGGGGTATATAGTTGCCGCGAAGCGGCGACTGCGGCCAGTTGGGAAGTTGAAACTACTCGACTAGCAATTCCGATATCGAAACAGTGTTATAATAATTATCGACAGGAAGTAATTTCTCAGAATTTCTAGCTTTCCGACACTATCGATCACAAAATTAACGAACTAAATTTAAATCAACTCCAGAAAACATCAGATTTCCTTCTTCTTTTTAGATTATACTTCAATTATTTAACAACATCAACTAGGAATATTATATCATTTTAACAATTCATGCTAATATACATGGCTGAGTACTTGACTGTTATATAATTAGTTAACGTGAGTTGTGTAAGATTAAATTCATTAATAAAATGAAATGACTGAAAGTCCTAGTTGAATAGTTTGACCATCTGCCATGACGCATTCAAACCTAACATTTGGATTTATCTGAATATGTTGTAAACATTTTTTGTTTTGCTTAGAAGAATGCACCCATTACTGAAGATATAAATTGTGTTACTTGCACTTAACTCTTCCAATCATTGGATTGTTTATAGAATACAAATTTTCAAAGATTCAACTCTATTCAACAGCCTTATCCAAGGTGGTCAGCGGAAATATTGTTTACAATAATAATATTATTTATTATTATTAATTATTTAATATTATTTTTAATATATTATTAGCGGTAATTTATCTGAAGCAACCAATAATGAAAACCAAACGCACAGTGTGCGTACTTTAATCAGTGGTACTTTATTCTCCTCAGAATGCCAGCTCCGTCGTCGGCAAATTATCGTTAGATTTCACAAATCTCGAGCTTGCCATATTTATACTTCTGCAAATGGAGCCTAAATTTTTTTGACGTTTTTGGAATATTTATTTTTGTTATTAACTCGTTTGTAAGATCTTTCTTCTCAGAGATGAAAGAGGAGGAAAGTGTCCGTCTTCCTCTGATTTAATCTTCTTTCATCGAGGCGCATTCCAGTGCGTTTGGAAATGACGACGGCCATATTTCAAAGTGTACCAAGGAAGAGACGCTCCTTTGTCTACATAAATGTTTGGGTACTTCCTTATTAGGAGTCAAAATTAATACCTTCTGGTCATCTCCAAGTAATTTTATCTACAAATTCGTAATTAGTAAGTCTTATGTTTAGCTTTGGTAATTAACTTTGAGGAGTCGATTTTTAAAGCAGAAAGACATATCCTAGCTCAATGTTCATTTGCAGGGCTATCACTTTCGTTTAGAAAATGCGCGTAACATTTTTAGAGTTGGAGTAGCTTAGCTTGCAGTGACTGATGATAGGTTAATATGACCCTGTTTACATTGTGGTATTACTCCTTAGCGCGTTGTTAAAAAATGATGTCAAGAATTGGTAATCTACCACGCCTGCAACAAAAATTCCGAATTGAAATTTCAAGTCTTCATTCGAAACCTGAGGCTACCACTTCCGGGCAAAGTGCTCCGATTTGTGCACATGTTTTTTTACTTGGTACACCCTGTGTAGCCATAATAAAGTCAATAGTTTTTTTCATCTTGATTTGAAAAGCCGAATTTTTGACATTCATATGGTGCCCTAATGTCGTTATCAATACAATGGCGGGTAATCATTATTTAGCACTACTGCTTCTAAGAGTCTCATGGAGATACTCTCTGCGTCTCAAACAAGCGGATGTTCTCTTGAGAGCTAATTAATAATGTCTTAAATCTGTCTCTTGCCTGTCATTCAATGACTAATGAGCCCGAGTTCGTGGTGGCGGTAGTTTTTTAAGTACTTCCAAGCGCTTTCCATGTCCCCATTATTTGTGGAGCGGAAAGCAAGAGCCCCAGTGATCTCTATGCTTCATTGATACTTTGAACTGAAACAGACGAAAAGTGAAGCAATTTAAATTGGATTTGTTCCAAATGTGAGGAATACACTGTTACACTGTATTAGTATTACGAAGGTTAAACTATTGTTATCTATGTCTATAATTATTAAGTAGCGTATTAGCTACTTTATGGGAACGTTTTGTCCGTCCGTCCGTCCGTCCGTCCGTCCGTCTGTCCGTCCGTCTGGTTGCGCGATAACTTTCGAACGGGTTAACTTTTTTCAAATCTGTTTTCAGCTAAAGGTAGTAGGGGTCAAGGGTGAGGCCAAG
>VYYI01000792.1:0-25649 GCA_021029175.1 Bilobella aurantiaca
GAGGGGTTCACTATTCCAAAAGACACTGTTTTTACACCCAACTTGTATGCTGTACTACATGACAGAGGTATATGGGGAGACCCAGAAAATTTCCGTCCTGAACGATTTCTCCTGAATGATGGAACGGCGAATAAGTCACATGAAGCCTTTATTCCGTTTTCATATGGGAAACGCATTTGCATAGGTACTTTTATTTTTCAAACATTTTTGACTCGCGCCATTGCTGATGTTTTTGATTTTGCAGGAGAAAAGTTAGCAAGGGATGAAGTTTTTCTGTTCACAGCGAGGTACGCATTTACCTCCTTCACTGTCGGCTCTGTTCTGCAATTTCAAAATATATTCACAATTTAGTAAATTATGGATCATATGATTAACAAATTATTTTGTTTATAGTCTATTTCAACAGTTCCGCGTGACACTGAATCCGCATTCGGCAGTTCCAAGTCTCAAGGCTAAGGCAACACTAGTTCTGAGTCCGAATCCTCACGAGCTTATTCTTCTAGAAAGACTTTAGATTACTCTCACTCTCCTATTGTGTTGAATGTTCAACATCAAATTCAACACTATAATTGAAACTAAATGAAATGTGTATTTTTTTTCGAAATTAAACCGATCAAGGGTTCCTAAAGCATATAATAATTTAACGGTGTTCAAAATAATTTTTACTATATTGGTAAGACAAAAAGTAAGGTTGGCAGTGTTAACCACTAGGCTAGCTAGGGCCTTGTATTATATTTTTTCTTTGAAGCAGCTATATCATTCTTGTGAAATTGTGAGTTGTAATTTTAGGCGCTTATAAGGGGTTTTTAGCCTTTTTCTCATCCTTCTGTGTGCTTCAACAGTATGTGCATTAATTACGGTAAGGTGACGCTATGTTTTGTCTTAAGTGGATACCGTAAATACTGCTAAATTAATAACCTTAGAGGGTAAAATTTTCTTGAACTTTTGCTTTTGTATTACCAAATTGATTGACTTATATTGAAATTTTCGGATAAATTAAGTAATTATACAGTTAATATTTTTTTCAGAATTTTATTTCCAGCGATCAGCTTATTGTGGTTATTCCTCGGTGATCAATTATTTAGCGCAATGTTTCCCAGCTGGAGGTAAACACGCCTTCTATGCTGTCGAAATAGCGTAGATTCCTGGACCCGTGCGATCATCCCCAACTTCTGTTCCTAAAGACGTTCAAATATGTCAATTAGTCAACAAAATGAAATTTTTTAATTTTTACAGTAGTATGTAGCTGGCCGTATCAGAAAGGCAATAGTAATTAAAACCTTATTAAACTTCTTTCTCCAACACTACATCAAACGAAGAGATGATTTGCATGATGTCAAATATAATAATATTCTAATAATTATATAATAATATAATAATTTTATGGTAACAAGTTAGATTGTACTTACCTGCGGCAGGTTTACGGAGAACTTCCTTAAATCCCATCAGAAAGTATAGAGCCGCAGTTCCAAGGCCTGCAATCTGCAATTGATAACTTCATTTAACCCTTTGATTTCCAAGTAGAAAACTCGTGTTAAAATTTTACGGCAGGTATTAGTTTAAAAAAGAAAACTTGATATTCCGGCTGACCCTCCAATACCGTTACGCTTGTTCCACGGTTTTTACCACTCCCCTCTCTTGCCGCAGATACAATGCACCGTGGAGTACCAGATATGTCCAGATACAGGGTTCGACCAAGTTGTAAGCAAGACACAATTAGAACGGCAATTGCCAACGCAATTCGATACCTTGGAACCTAGTTTGAATAACATTTTAATCGCAATACCTATAAACTTAAACGTATAAACTTACGTAAGCTTCCGGCCACTTGTCACATTCATAGAGAAACGAAATTGTGATGGTTTCAACGAAGGATACAACGGCAAAAACAAAGAAACTGATTTCAATGGGACCAATTAACGCCAATGAGGATGAGCTCCCGAACATAAAACCACTTAGAAAGGCCCCACATGCACAACCCTAAAATTTTGTACTTTGTATAGCCACTAGTAATATGACTGTTTGCAGATCAAAAATTGGAAATTTTGTGACTTACGAAATGAAACATCAAAATACGAGATACGGTCTTATCGGTAAACATTTTTGATGTAAAATAAATTAGTGCAACTAAACAAAATTTTGGCTCCAAAGCCTTTAATGAAGACGTTATTGATCTTCACTTCTATTTTAAAATTTCACTTGCGTGTGTATTATTCTACACGTAGAATTTTATTCAAAGTTTTCAAAGGTTGTAGCGTGTTATCAAGGCTAATACAATATGCACCGTTCACCATATCAGTAAGTGGGAATGGTAACTAGACTACAAAATACCTATATAATTTATGAAGATCTCCCTGGTGTAGGCCAAAACTTGAATTCATAAGAACTTGGATCTAATATTAGTTCGTTAGGACATGAGGACCAAAGCTTAACATCAAGTCACTTCACAAGGGACATGCAGTGTCTTTTTACCACGTTAGAATTCTAAATAAACAATTGGGCGGAAAAATGTAGTAACATTTGCTACATACTAGAACGTACACCAAGTAGGCAGCTGCTGACCGTAACTTTTTTCATTTGGAAAATTTCCTGCTTCTAGTTTTGTATTTGACTCATTATTATTATGGTCACTCGATTTAGTTGAAAGAAAAAACAAAAAGCGCAAAATTCCCCAAATTTTACAAAGTTATCTGCTGCCTTATTCATACTATCTGGATAGTAAGTAGGGCCCCTGACGAAGATAAGACGTTTCGCAAAGTTGGAAGTATAAATTTTTATGCTACCCCGCCTTAAGACGTTGAACCATTAAATCTCACTCTTTGCGTAATGATTCAATTGTTGATTTTTTTTTGTCAAGAAGTTTAATAAATTGATAAATATATAATTTAAAACTACGTTTTCGCATAACCAAAATTGGTTCGTTTAGCTTGTCCGTATTTCTACACAATTATATACTTTATTTGCAAGATAAATTAAATAAAGTGAACAGTTCATATTACTATGTTGATACAAAGGAGATTAAATCATAAGTATAGTGCGCTACTATGTAATTAGTAGGAGTCAAATTAAATGTGCATGGAGGGCATAATTAGTCTCTAACAACAGATGCTTGAATAAAAACATATCGACATAACCAAGCAACAAACATGGCATCTAATATAGTTATTGATTGATTGATTGATATAAAACTACGCGTGAGTTACTTCTATGTAAGCAGTCTAAAAGTGAGTTGAATTAGGGAACTCACGACCACAAGAATAGTGAATCGTTTTTTCCGAAAATGTTAAGCCATAACGAATTCGAAGCACTAACTTCTTCTCTTAAGTTTCACTCAAAGTTAAAATTAGTTCCATTTAATCTTAACAAGGAAACTGGCTACATAGAAACTAAGAAACATGTTTATTATATTGTGATCAGTGTAATTCATGTTTCCTTCCAATTGATAAGTATAGTTTTCTGTGCCACGCGTCTTCAAGATGCAGTTGCTGAGATACAAGTTCTGATGATTTTTCTAATACTGGTTTCCATAGTAGCCATGGCATTTAGATTCACACTAGTCATTTACAGTTCGGAAGTAGTGAATCTGATTAACAATATTTACAGTTCCATAAAATGGAACGGTAAGAAATGTTAATTAAAATTAACACTTGGGTTAATCTATAGTTGTTAATAGCTTCTTTAATTGGCCAAACACTTAAGTAATACACCAAGTAGTATAAATGTACCATGGCCATTGCTGTTACTGTATTGCACTAAATTCTATACGAAACTCATGCGAGCTCTAATTGCCTTGAAATTTTTGCAGATAATTTATTGGAGGATAGTTCGCGGTCGACGCTACTAGACAAGATATACAAATTGATTCTTCTTACTATACGAGCAGGAAGCTCCTCTGCAGCGATACAGCACTTTGTGCTGAACTATGAAAATTTTAATACAACTTGGTTTGCAACTGCATACTATCTCCTGGTTCTCACATTCTGCGGTGTAAACTTTGTAATTGACGCAGTCACTTGCGTTGCAATTTTTATACCCTCAGTCCGCATTACGGCTTATTGGCTTAATGTTGCATGGTAAAGAAAATTTTTTTAGGTAGAACAATTCCATTAAATTTTGTTATCATAGTTCCAAGGAACAACCCATTTTTGCAAATTTTGCATTGTATGTAATGTGTATCAGTCTATTACACTGATAAAAGGAAATCAGTGGAATCCTGTCTAGGAGTAATTTTCATTGGTGCTATTGTTTTTGTTGCATTTAATAATAGCATACCCATCATAATGAAAATGTATCTGAAAATAAATCTCGCCAATATCTTATTGAATTGCAATGACTAGAATACTCTTCTTTTCATTTTAGCAAACTTTCGGATAGCCTATGCATTCGAGACGGAATACTGATGTATCGTCGAGTTCAGCTTCTCAATAATTTACACAACATTGTATTTGGAAACATATTTACGCCTGTGGTCAAATTAGTTTTACTTTTGGGGATATTTGTAATAATTCATTGTATTGTTCGATTCAGATCATCGATGTCACTATTTTTTAACTTGCTGTTGTTTTGCGAACTAATGTTAATTATTGGTCTCGTGGCTCCTGGAGCTTTGTTGATGTCACAAGTTTACCAATTATCTGTAAAATATCACAGATTGTTTCGAGGCAAAGCCGCGCGTGGCGTCGAAAAGCCATCACAGTATAACATATTGTGTTTGCACTCACTGCCTCTGCTGAAATACACGGTTGGTGGCGTATATCACATGGAGCAAAATGCAAAATTGACCCTTGCGGATAATATCCTACGTGGAATATCATTTTCTTTGATTTCATTGAACTGAAGTTACGATATTATCTACTCATTTTTGCTGTAAGTATTTAAATGAGCAATCTCTGATATACAGTGATAGATATAGAGTTTTTTGATTCAGGCAAAAATTTGCCTGAGTTCTGACAGTGTATGTTTCTTTGCACATAAATACTAATATTATTAATGTAGCTTTCTCTATAAAAGAAAAACGATTGAATTTCAAACTAACTATAATCTCCGTAGCAGCAGTAAAAAATTCTTTTCAAAAAATGAAAGAAACAAAATGAGAATATGCGTAATATATTTACAACTAACAAATATTTTTTTCAAATTTTATTGTAGAAAACAAAATATATTTGACATATAGACATCAATATGAAGACTTAAACTATATAAACTTCAGTTATATGTGCCAAATTTGGAAAGCATTAAATGCAATTGCACATCATAGCCGCAAATGAAATATGTGTGCACCATCACTAGTATTTTGCAGAGAGTAATGTTGTAGATATCGTAAAACGCGACTTTTGTTTTGTTTTTTAAAATATATTTCTGGTCATGTATATTTTAAAATATTGTTTGCATAGGCAACCGTGGGAAACAATTTCACACTGTTAATATATATTCTATTTGCACTCACAATATTGGTAATATCGTATTAGGAGAACCTTTATAGTTTAATTTTATAGCTTATTCATTAATGTATTAAATTTTGGAGTTCAACTAAGTTTACTGAAAAGTGTGCTAGAAAGCAATTTCATTCTACTCACTATCCGGCACGTATTTAATGACTTACGAGTTTTACCGTAAATCTCATATTAAAGGTCGGGCACCTATTTTCTGAAATAATTTTTTTTTTCCATAATAATTTATCCGGTGTCAAACGGATGACTTGATTTTCTATTTTCAACAGTAGTTTCAATGCATCGCAGAGCGCTTTTATTGACAAAATTGACTACCAAACTGCTTCATTTTTTGGCTTTAATTAAAAATTGTGAACACTATTATATTTATTGGTCAAAAAATAGTTTCTAAAGAAACAATTTTTCAAGAAAATAAACTAGAAAACATAACATAACCAAGGAAAAATATAATATCACACAGGATTTGTACAAGTTCGTATCCATCGTCAGTGTTTTAAGCTCTCTTTCCCACTGCGTGTTGTGTTGTCCGGAACGAAGCATTTCGTAGTACATTTCACTAAAACTCAAAATTCCTGAATGTAATATAGCTTGAAATCGGTTATGATACACGTTCACTCTATCAAAAAAACATTTTCTCAAATTTCCAAACCGTGGGATGAAACAGTCTGGAGTCTTTACCAATGTAGAACCTTGGCAAACGTTGGTTAATTGTTAAGCTACTTAGCACCTCTCGCAAGTTTGAAATGGGTGCAACATACATGGTTTCGTTGCATCGCCAAAGAGCCGTTTTCAGTGGTACTGGACCCTCGTATTGAAAATCATTAACAAAACTGTGGAAGATTTTGGTAAAGTTAACAGAAATTGAACTATATTCAGATGTACTTTGGTGGTACTGGTGTGCTTGACCTTGAAAAATGTAACTATAGAACGCGTGCATTTCTGCTGAACCTTTGTCAAATTCGGTTTTGTTTATTCTTGCAAATTCATCTCGCCTGATATTGCGTAGTGTTTCGGGCCATGCAATGATTGTCTTCATGCCTTTATCTATTCCTTCCTCGATTGTCTTGAAAAACGTTTTCAGTAGAGGTGCTGTTGTATCAGTAGTCAGCACACCACGATAGGAATTTGTAAGAACAAGGGAGGAGATAACGACAGAGGAAAATAAAGTTCTGAAATTCAGAATGTACTTTACCTTTTTTGAAATTTTAACAGATTGCTCTAGTAGAACTTTGTACAAAAATAGTGACACGCTGAAATTCATTTTCCTTGCTTCTGAAACCATTTGGAACAGAAATGAGCCAGAAAATACAAATACAACTATTAGCAAAATCTACACTTCCAACTGAAACGGACGTAGAAACACACCAAAGGAAATAAATTCGTCACCAGCATAGCATGTGAGGAAGTTGTAAAATGTTTCTCTCACAAAGAATCTATAAGAGTATCTCTGCATTGTCATTGCCTCGTAACCTGGGTATCCAAAAGGGTTAACAACTCTAGACGCCCAATCGCATCTTCTCATTGAACGTACATTTACAATGTGAAAATAGTTTTCATTGTCATCTGGATTTGAAATAATTACTGCAAGACTTAGAATGTTGATGATTGGATTTTTGTTAAACTTTGATTTTGTTACATTTGCGTCAGTGTCGATACGCACAAATGGGAGATCATATTGCGATAGCATAATATGAGCAAACCACATGAAGTTACACCCTCTCATTAGTAAATGACGAAAGAGGCGATCAAAATGCTGCCGAACGTTGAAGTGTTTTACGCTTAGTACGATTCCGGTTGCTCGTGAGATGCAGGGAGCGTAATAATCGAGATCAATTTGAATATAGTTGTTTCGAAGGCTTATTTGATAAAACGGAATGTTTTCCAAAAGCAAAACATAAGCTAGCATAAAACCCTCCGTTGGAACTCTCCAGTCAATTACAAAATAGGTTCTTTTTGTGTAACATTTTCCAGAAATATTGGCTGAATTTTTACAATCGAAGATCCACAAAAACGAGTCGTGAGTTTCCAGAATTTGTTCCTGCGCTTCTAACCCACATAAATAAAATACTTGACAAATTTGTTTTCTGATGTTCCAATCCCTTATCAAAAGATGCATTACAGTGAGAGGCATAGCTCGGGAGTCATTTGGAAAGAGTTGTACAATCGGAATATTAATTTTAAGCGGAGTTGAATCAACTTGGAAATTAATAACAATAAAATGACAATATTCAAATCCGTCCCAGTCCAAGTCAAGTTTCGGCGTTGGAGATTGGCCCATCGATATTTCAAGGAAAAGGTTTGTGAATAACATATAAGAAATTATAATTTTGCACAACATAGTTTTTTAAGTCAATTCCGTATATCTATGCTGTGGAGTAATACATACGATATTTTTGTCTGGACATGAATATATAACTTTGAGATGTTTTAGGTAAAATGAAAAGATTCGCTTGAGTGGTAGTTTAGCTTAGATACAAAATTTTTTCCATTGAAAATGCTTTTTAACGTCATGTGAAACAAAGCTATTATTTCATTAACCGCAATTCGGCTTCGGCTGCTCGCTGTGTATAGCCAATTCTTAATTTGTTCTGTTAAATATTGATATTTTATTATTCGAGAACAATCAACAATGTAATAATGCCAGTACATTGGAACTTATGGTTTCATTTGGCTCAGTGCAAAGTAAACGTTTGTGTATTTTTCATGTTGAGTTAACGTTTGTTTTGCTTATGTAAAGTTCCAAAATTAATGTTTACTATGGATTACAAATTTACAACAAGGATCTATGACATGCCTTTTCCTGTAACGAATAGGGAGCAAATTCGAATAATCCATGTGGCTTTTGAATTGGCAATTATTATTTACCCGACTCGATCTTAATGTATTAACTAATATTGGAGTACAAAGTATAGGGCATTATTGCTAACTGTATTCTCTGTAATACATTTGTTGTGTCTTATATGCCTCATTTGGTACGCGTTCTACTATTTCTAAAACAAGAATATAAAGCAACTGCCAAATAAGCCCAATAAGAACAGCGGGAGGCTCCCATTGAATATACTCTGAGTTGACCCACATGCATATTCTCGTGCACTCGCTCATCGAAAAAATGATTTTGAGACAATATTGGCAATACTCTGCCAGATCCTTCTATAACATTATTAGAATATTAGATGAAGTACAAAAATGATGTTAGCAACAACATTTTAAATCATTAGCAATTTGTCAAAGGATTGACCCACATATATAAGCATGGGGTTGCCTCCGGGATAGAATTTATTTGTTTAGCTTTAAATTTTTTATAATAATTTTAATTGATGTCAATCCCAAGCAAATTAAAAGTACAAACACAAGAAACCAAGTTTCAAGAAAACAAAAAAAGTTATAGAAATTAAAAAAAAAATTAAATAAAAATAAAAATTTGCGGGTCAAATGTGCATAAAGTATACAAAGGTTAGACTCTTATAATGTCAAATAGTTGACCAATTGTGTTTTGTTTTTGTCTATATTAGAAGCGATAATTACTTTTACTTTTTTATGCTTTTTGACATTCGCCTATCGGCCTGGTCAATGTGCTAGTGAGTGGGGGAGGGTGGTCTCGGCCTGTTGAGTTGACTAGAAAGTTCCGAGGTCTGAAGCTAATGGATTTTCTGCTGGGCAGTGGATGTGGGGTTGACCACCGATGAGCCTCTTGCTTAGGCAGAAGCTGAGCACCACCGTACGCATACTGATCCATGCTCAGCTTCCACGGCCGCAACTTTCCAGGCTTCCATTCACCACTACCACTTTTTTTCTGTGCTGGTGCCGGGATTAGATCTCGGCACCTGCCCAAGTTAGGACAAGTGTCCTACCCCCCCCCCCCCCCCCCCCCCACCCGGACTACGGGCCGTGGGCATAATTACTTTTTTAAGTCATTTTGTGGCAATAGAGTAACTGAACGCCACAGATCAGGCTCGCATTGAATAATGTCGGTTTGACTTCTTGCAAATGGTTTTGATTTTTGTAATTAAGTTATTGTGTACACCTTGTCAGAGTAACCTCCTTAAAGAACAAAATTTGAATAGAAAAATGTGTGTGGTATGTTAACATTCAATGCCGGAACTCGCAATTCCCAAAGTCAGCGTGTTATATGTGTATGAGATCTGAAGAAATATAATTTGAAAAATGTCCCTTATGCTGTTGCTTACTAAGTCTGTTTTCAATATTCTCTGGCTTCAATGTTCTAAATTTGAGTTTCATGATTTATTTTGCTCATCTGTAAAGGTTACAAAACTGTTTCTAAATTATGGAGCATCGTTGTTTTGGCAAATTGCAAATTAACAAATCTTTTGGCATTTTTTCTTGGAAAAACAGTTCTACACAAGAGTAGAAAAAAACCTTGATTGTTAAATAACATTAGAATTATTCTAATGTCATACGGAATGCAAAACGTGTTATTTATTATTCATTTGCTGTCGTGTATGTTATGAATTGTAAGTTTCAGACACAAGGGTGAGAGAATTTCGCAATGCGTATATACATAGATTATTTGCATTATCACAAATGCAATTGTTGGTAATATTGTATAACGATAACATTAACAGTTTAACTTTGTAACCCATACATTACTTTAATCAAGCATGAATCTCAACTAAAGTCTAGCGAAAAGTGCGATATAAAACAATTCGACTCTACTCACTTATTTAAGATTATGTGGTATGCTTAGAATCAATAATGTGTATACATGAAACTACTCCCATTTAGTACCATTCCCATAAATTTAATACCTTGGTGGGACACTTTACAATAGATAAAAGTATCTGAAGCATTAATACAATAACTCTATCTTCATCGATCGAGACATAGGTAAACTAAAATTCAAGTTTTCCAAGAAAAACAACAGGAAACATAACACCACTAAAGAAAAATATAATATGACGCACGATTTGTATAAGTTACTGGCTATAGATAATGTTTCAAACTTTCTTTGTTCTTGTGTCTTGGCTTGCCCCGAATGAAGCATTTCATAGTACATTTCACTGAAACTCAAAATTCCAGAATGCATAATAGCTTGAAATCGGTTGTGATAAACGTTCACTCTATCAAAAAACATTTTGTCAAACCTCCACTCCGTTGGATGGAACAATCTGGAGTCTTTACCAAAATAGAAGCTTTCTTTCATAGGCATCCTTCTTAAAACCTCTCGCAAATTCCAATTAGGCGCAACGTAAATTGTTTCATTGCACCGCATAAGAGCCGTTCTAAGAGGATCTGCACCATCAAATTGAAAGTCATTGATGAAACTCCCGAATATTTTGACAAAGTTTACCAAATTTGAAGAATGCTCAGATGAGTTTTGGCGCTGCCGATGCAATTGACCTTGGTAAATGTAACTAAAAAACACATGCATTGCTGCCGACGCTTCATTGTATCTAGTCATGTTTATGTTGTTGAAGTCCCAATGCCTGCTGCTGCGTAATGAGTTTGGCCATGCAATGATCACCTTCATGCCTTGATCGATCCCTTCCTCAATAGTTTTAAAGTATGTTTTTGGCAGTGGTGTTGTCGTTTCAGTAGTCAAGACCCCACGATACGAATTTGTGAGAATAAGACCGGAAACTATGACGCAACTAAATAGTATCCTAAAACTGAGAACAAGTTCCAACTTGTTCGGTACTTTAATGCTTTGTTCTAGCAATAATTTGTATAGAAACACTGACAAAGGAAAGGAAAATTTTCTAGCTTTTGGTATGATTTGGAACAGTAAAACGCCAGATAAAGCTAAAACAACTACAAGAAGCATCCACACTTCAAGCTGGAACGGATGCAAAAATACTCTAAAAGAAATATACTCTTTACCCACGTGACACGTGAGGAAGTTGTAAAACGTTTCTTTTACAAAGAATCGATATGAATCACTCTGCATTTTGCTCGGGTCGTAGCGTGGGTAACTGAAAGGGTTAACAATTCTAGTTCCCCAATGAATTCTGCTCATTGATTGTACTTGTACAGTAGAGAACAAAGTTTCAGTGTCATCTGGATTTGATATAATTACTGCAAGGCCTAGAATGTTTATGATTGGATTCTTGTTGAACTTTGATTTAGTTACATTTGTATCAGTGTCGATACGGACAAATGGGAGATCATACTGTGATAGCATAATCATAGCAATCCAAATGAAGTGACAACCTTTCATTACTAAATGCCGAAAGAGACGATCAAAATGTTGTCGAACGTTTAAGTTTTTGCCTTGTGCTGCAATTCCAGTTGCTCTTGAGTGACAAGGATTGAAAAAGTCTAAATGAATTTGAATAGAGTTGTTTACAACGTTTATTTGATAAAATGGGATATTCTCAACCAATGCCCAATCTTCTAGCACTAAACTTTCTGTCACTGTTTTCCAGTGCATTACAAAGTAAGAGCGTTTTGCATAACATTTTTCAGATTTGTTGCTAGAATCTTTACAACTGAACATCCACGAGAAGGAAGAATGAGTTACCATAATTTGTTCTCGTGATTCTAAACTGTGTAAATAAAAAACTTGACAAATTTGTTTTCGTGTTTTCCAATCTTTCATTAGTAGATGTATTGCTGTCCGATCCAGAAAATGGGATCGATTCGAATGAAATTGCACAATTGGAATGTTAGGAATATCCGGATTTGCATCCGCTTGGAATTTAATAACAATAATATAGCAATATTGAAATTCTTCCCAGTTCAAATCAACATTTGGCGTTGTAATAATTTGACCTAACGATATTTTTACAAAATAATTTGAGAGGCAGATATAAAATATAATAATATTGCACAACATATGCCTTAAACCCATAATAGCAAAACCTAACGCTGCATAAACAAAAATGCCTCTGCGCTCACCCATTTGTAAGGTTAAAATGTATTAAATACAATGTACGTATGAATGCAAAATGAATGGTTCACGGAAGATCAATTTTCTTCACAAATTGTTTGTGGCAGTTGTAACTTCGCTACCTATCATTAAGGGGCACTTTTCTAAAGCTGAAAAACGTGTAAATATAGAGAAATTCGAGTTCAACCAAGAACCCAACGTTTACAATGTATGACATCAATGTATGATATCAATTAAATTAATTTGAAGTATTAGCATTATTATATGATAGTTCCTTAACTTTGTTAAAGCGTGAATAAATTATTGATATTTAGGATCTTGCCAACTAAACGAATATTATTATTATATTTATATTTTATTTATTGTCTGATTGCAGAGCATTAGTAAGTTGTTGAGCCTCTTGGAGTATAAGAGGCACCATGTGGAAAAAAAAAGGGTGGACCGGGATTCGATCCCAAGCAGAGCAAAAGGTAAGGTTGCTATTGTTTACCACTAGACCATGGTGCCTCTTATACTCCAAGAGGCTCAACAACTTACTAATGCTCTGCAATCCCACATTTCCCCCCGCTTTAACTTCTGGCCTCCAGAAGGGAAGCCCATGCCGTAACGCCTTGCGTTATCTGGCCTGAATTTAAGAAAGGGAATTGGGATGCTAGCTCTAGCCATAGGGACACAACATTGGGATTGTACCAGTAGGACCGAGAATACGTCGAAGCACATGAATGATAAAAGAAAAGCTTAACACTGTATACTTGACTAATTAATTTTGACTTGTAACTTTACGTTTTACATTTAGTTATTGTATCTATCTTACTCATTTACATTTTCGCTTTTTTGAACTAACAAATCCATGTTGATATGGGTGAGTCTTAAATCAAATAAACTTGATTGATTGATTGATTGATAGGGACACAACAACAACATTAGCCTACACCGGTCAGCTGACGCTCAACCATCACGGTTAGAGCGGCCTGCTTCTGTAGTAAGGGAATCTTAGCGCACTTCCACCAGATGTGGGGTTGTGGAAAAAAAGGGGTGGACCGGGATTCGATCTCGAGCAGAGCAATTGGTAAGGTTGCTAGTGCTTACCACTAGACCATGGTGCCTCTTATACTCCAAGAGGCTCAACAACTTACTAATGCACTGCAATCCCACATTACTTTAATGGGTTGAAAAATTCTCCATTGTAATCGCCTTAATTTTGTCTGCGCAATTCGTCTGTTTTGTAAATGTATTTCTGCAATTGCATTTCAAAGCTTCAATTGTATTTCAATAAGTACTATTACATTCAATTGATTTTCACTACATTCACTATATATCAAAAACGTTGCTTTGTGCACGTGCACTAAATACTCACAAAAGTCTGACCTATCAATTGCACGATCCCTAAATCAACCCTAAAATTCAAAAAATTGCTTTATTTAGGTTTGCAAGTGTAAGATGATAGCCTTGCTTGAATAACAGTGTAACATTTTTCAGAAATATTGGTTGAATCTTTACAAAGGAAGATCCAAAAAAATTTTAGTCTCCAGAATTTGCCGTGGTGCTTCTAACCCATATAAATAAAATACTTGACAAGCTATTTTTCTGTTTGCGGCGGACGTGGTGGCCGTATCGTGGAATCAGATGCTCGATGCTTACTGAACTGATGAGTGAGACAATGTCAGAAGCTCATACTTGGACCTCGCGAGTCCTCCTAAGCGCTGTTGATGTGTTCACAGAGATGGACAAACCCGTTACACGTTATTTTAATCCCATATCGAAAGATGCATTCCAGTGTGAGGCATAGCTTGGGAGTCTTGTGGAAAGAGTTGTACAATCGGAATACTAACGTTACGCGGAGTTGGATCAACTTGGAGGTTAATTAGAATGAAATGGCAATTTCGAAATTCGTTCCAGTCTAAACGATGTTTCGGCGTTTAATTGATATTTTGAGGAAATTTGTTAATGTTTTGTTAATAAAAAAATTAATAATTATTAATATAATGTTAATACCTATATCTAACCTATACCTCTAGCAATGACAATAGAATTCATTAATTGATATTTGACAGTATTGTTGAGTATTCTTATTTCCAACGTTTGAGGCGATTCAAGTGTAATTCCATTTTATCTTAAGTGCTCCACCAAATACTTTTCTAATGAGGTTTCCATGCAATAAATATAAGAAGTCAGAAATATACAACATAATGATGTAGGTTTGGAGTTTTACTTGTATGAGCTGAGTACAATAATTGCTATGTTTTGTGTATTCTTTCATTTCAAAAGACAGTCAGCCTTTTATTTATGATTTTTTTATACCTTGGAAGAGAACATTTTATTAATTCTGCACTTTTTTATTTACAAAGTGGACACAATGTACAGGAGTTTTGCTTAATTTTAGATTAATTTTTTAATCGGGCAGGGAATCACATCAACTCTTATCACCTAAAATGGTAACTAACCTAATCTCAGCTCAGATAACTAACTTTGTAGCACTTGCAAGGCAGAAGGTAGGGATCGAAGACGCTTCTCCACCAATTGTGACATGGTAAAATGTAAGGTTGGCAGTGTTTATCCTTGCGTTAGCTAGGGCATCTTACGGAAGATGCCCAACCAACTGCCTTATGCCTTCCCTTCACACTGCAATTCCTGAACACAAGATTCCTGAACATAATATAATTCTGGTTTTAATAAACTAGCTTTCAATAAAAATACTGCTAATACAAAAGTCAATCCTATTCTTTTTGTGCAGATAGTAAATTTTACAATATGCTTACAATAAATCCTGTATTAGTACCCTAGTTCTCCAATAGGACGCCACTATGGTATTCCGAACCTTAGTTATTACAATTTGAGGCTTAGTTAGAGATATTGCCCTGCTAACAAAAGTTAAAATTATAACTCAGGCCGTTATTATATTTTGTACAAGCGTTTTAACTAAATAACTTTTACTGGCAATGAAACACTTGGTGGTGTAAAATGTTTAACTTAGTTTTAAATATAAATTATGCGAAACTGAATAAATTAATGAAGCAAATCCGTTAGGTTGGCTAGTTGTAAATGTTAAGTTATTTGGATATTCTCAGCAATTCTGAAGCTGAAGATACCGAACATATGGATACGCACTAGTATTTTATTAAAACAAACTTATACATATTTAGCCAGAAATAGATTTAGACTTAAAACAATTGAGTAAATTTGGCAAATCTATAAATAATGCCTCTTTCCCAGTGTGTCCCAGAGGATTCCTGGAATTTGCTGGTCAAACCTGAGTCGATGGTAACATACTTGTATCGTTTACCAAAAGTAAGTTATTGATATTTCTCATTTTGTAACGCAAGAGATTGACGCAATTATCAATATGAATCGCCTCATCAGATTAACATTTAACATGTAGTTACGAGGTAAACATCTAGTTACCTATGGCTTATTAGCAAAAAAAACTCCAAAAACGGGAGTGTACTTCCTTTAACCCTTTAGTTATGAGGTAACTCCGGGTTCAAATGTTAACTGTTGTTAACTTTTAAGCACAATTAACTAATTAGGAATTGCTTTTAAGCAATTTGGAGCTCATAGTGTTTTTCAGCGTACTTAAGAATACGCATAATAAATTTTTAAGTGAAAATTTTACTTTTTAATTTAAATTAACAAATTGAAAAAAAAAATGACAAATAAAAATTGCCATTCGGACAATGCTTTCGGCCATTTGATTTTAATGTTTTGAAAGAAACTGAAATAGAACCCACGACGTTTGTACCAACCACTCTCATTCTTAAGCCATACGGGCTATTGTTGTAATCAATAGAAAAAAAAGCTCGTTAATGTAGATATCAGTCTACTCACTGCCAACCAATTAACTTCGTTTTATATAATGTAATGTATGGCTAAATGTATAGGGTTTGGTGTTGTTTTGTGCACCTTCATAGATTTATTGAATAGGTACCCATTGAACCGGTATACGTAGGGTGTGGCAACTCTTTAAATACACTCATCTAATAGTCCTAATTGGTTCAATCAGCAGACGACTTGAAATAACAAAGCAACAAATTGTCAATAAAAAAAGTCAATTCAAATACAATTGCATTGTCAGAAATTAGACTAAATTTTTCGTAGCCCTGCTTACAGACTTAAGGTAGAAAAATAATTATATTGCTGCTATTCTTTCAACAAAATTAAACAATCAAAGTGGTACAAAGTGATTAGCATGACACTTATTATTAGCTACCAAGTATATAACGAGTATAAATGATTGTTAAGGGTTTTGCAGATTTGTAATGTATTGTGATATTGAGGTTCTGAAAACCATTCTAAATATCATGGCAATTTTTGGAGTGATGTCATTCCAAAATGTGAAGAATGGGGAAATTCGCTATACATACAAGAAAGGCTACGGAGTTTGGTGCTTCATAGTCACAGTATTGGTTACGTTGACTTTTCCACTGACAGTAATTTACTTGTTGTTTTGCGTTACAAACGAATCGAGCGCTGATAGGAGAATGTCTCAAATAGAGCGTTTGCTAACACGTAGCTTTGTGGGAATCCCTTGTGCTATCTACACTGCAATTTATTTTGGAACACTGCTTTCATTGCGAAGAACTGTTGCATTATTTAATGCAGTTATACGTTACAGTCAAAAAATTAGACATGCGTATTATTTCCCTCCCAGCAGCTTGTTTACGATGCTTATTAGTGTATTATTTGGCGTCGGTGAGGTTGGAATATTTACGATTTTTTTAGGTACTCAATTCAAGTATTTTGAGAACGACTCACCTGTGGCTGATCGAATACATATTCCAAACGTGGTCATAGTTCCAGCGGTTCTTCTGTGCCTGTTTTTCACAATGATTACTATGATTTTTACAGTAGTGTGCTCTATATGTTTTTCGCAAATGATACAAAGTAGAATGCACTTTATTCAAATGAGCGCTGAATTAGCATCCAGCCCATGTTGGGTAGACAGCAAGAACGATATAAATCAAAGTATTTTTAGCCGACTAGAAACCCAAATCAAAAGCGTTACAGATATTTTCCATTTGTTTAAAATTTTGATTGAGCCATTTCTGGCGGTACTTGTTTTTAGCTTTACTTTATTTGTCACCGTTTTGGTATACACGTCGCTATTGTCTTCTACGGTGTTTAAAGAAATCTATGAACCTTTCCCTAGAGCATTGCTACTTTTAACAGTTTCACAATCATTCAAGCTACTGTGTTTGTCCAATGTTGGCGAAGTGGTAGAAGTTGCGGTAAGTCAGGCACTTTCCACTTAAGTTTGCGCATAATTGCGGTATATCAAAAATACATAAATATATTGTTATTTATTAGAGATTATTATTTATTTTATATTATTCAGAGAGAGCATCTGAGAAGCACTTCTTCTAATGCTGATAGATGGCTTAAACAAATTGCAACAGTTTCTGGGAGTTAAGTGATAATGTGCTTTTAATGATCGGTCGGTTTGAGAGTAAGAATTAATTTGAAACTATTAAGAACGGAATTTTGCGGTTTTGAACTAATTTTAACATACGTACTATCACAAATGCTGATGAGGGCCATTTCTCTAAACCTTAACACTAGCAACCGCTTAAAGAAAAAACTCGCCTGCCTTGGTGTTTTATATGCCTTAACTTTGGCTTCTACTAATTGTTTCCTTATAACTAATAATTGATAATTAATGAGGTTTCCAAAAACGACGACAAATTAGAAGCAAATACGTTAAATAAATACAGTTAAAAGTAGTAGTGTAATGATAAAGTACAACTTGAAATATTATTATGATTTGAAATTTTACAATGTCAAATTCTAATTATGTGATCCAAGTCTATTTGAGCAAATTGTGTTTAGATTTTTTTTTATTTTGTAAACTTTTAAAATAGTACATCTCATGCAGAACTATTATCGACACATTTTTGTCCTAAGTGTCTTTTTTAGTAATTTAAAAAAAAAGTAATTTAAAAAGTGTAGCCTAGAGCAAATACAAATTCATCAGCATAACTAATACCAGCTTAAAGTATTACAAATCAAAGTTCTTGATGAGGTGGTTATAAACGCCTTCTCAAATTATTGATTACGTTTAGTCAATTTATTTAGCTTTGGATTAGGCAGCAATTGAAAGCCTTTCTTGAAATACTATCTCATAAAATAGCATCAAATGTCTTTTTATAAATTGTCTTTTTTATTCCTTTATGTTTCAATGAAATAATTCTTAGCAAAAGCATTAACTGTTTCTCCACTTGACACAACTTGAGACATCAATGAAGTGAATTACGAATGAAACGAATAATGGCCTAGCTTCAAAATATCAGAATTATGCAAAAAATAATAATAAAACGAGTTCAAAGTAAAAATAATGCCATTTATTCAGTGGTTTGGATGACAAAATTAGGCATCGCCATAGGTACTCGATTCATTGCTTTTGAATTTTCTAAAAATGCAATACATTAATTACATATGCCTTTATAGCGTATTTGGATTCCAAGACGAAATTTTTGATCTTCCTATAACCTCATCTAAAGCAAAAACGCTATTTCGCAGATTGGCGAAATGGCTTAAAAGCGGTTTAAATTATTACAATCTACAAAATTCGGTACTGTAAAATAGGTTTGTCAATTCTGAAGACACAAAAGGAGTTCAGCACTTGCGTGATTGTAAATTTCATTTATGTCGTAAGTTGTAGAATTTTACAAATTGTTGTAAAATTCAATAATTTTTTTTTTGCAATAAATATGATAATGCAATTGTAATGCAATGTAGGTGTTTCGAGGACATTTCCTTGAACTGTTTAAAATAAGTAGACCATTAAAGCAATGCATGCTGGGGAGAGATTCACTATATTTACGAGCCAAGATGCGCACACGGAAAATTGTGCTTAGCAAATAAAGTTATGCTGTACATGTCGTATGTAATAATTGTCTTAATGTGATGCACCGAAATCAACCGTAATGTGATGCAGCAGATTTAAATACACCCGCTTCTAATTTATGCAATTTATCAGAAATACGATAATAGTTATTGCAATACTTTTTAGCACAAAATAGTACAACCAAGCACATATAATTTTTTGCCTTGACAGTTTATACAAATTTAACTTCTTTAAATCTAAATAGGTGTAATTGCTAAATTGATGATGAAAATCAAATGAGGTGAATTGTATTTAAAACTCATTTGCATAAAAGTCAACTGAGAAAGAGACCAAAAGATTTGAATACTATGACTGGTTTTTGTAATTAACTGGTGTACACGATGTAACTAATTATTTATTTATATATATCGCATATCGGTACACATACAATTGCCAAAATATGGTCTCAGAATTGTATTGTATATAAAATTATCAAACAATTATCTATCTAGGTTGCAGATCATTTGAACACAGGGGAAGTATTTGACACTGAAAGCAATAATCCAGCATGGACTGCGTTCTGGCTCTTTGCGCCGAGCGAATACGTCACAGCCTGGCAGTGCCCAACGGGAATATTATGCCGTCGGTGGAGATAGCAAAACACAAAAAGTGATTGAAATGGTTGATATATAGTATTAATGGGCATAATTGGGAATACTTGACCCCTATGAACTACCACAGAAGAATTAATTTTATTATTAGATTATTTTTTAATACTTAAGTTTTTGTATTATAAATGACGTAAGGGTTTTGAAATTTCTTATCCACTTTTAGTTGTTTGCGTTTTGTTGCAAAGCATGAGTAGTTGGCGGCACAAAAATTGATTTGCATATAGAAGTATTTCATTCACGTGAAGGCTTCAGGCATCTGATTTCATGGGAATGTTTTTATAGACAATTTTATAATTTTGTTTGTGTCTAACAAAATATGAATTGCAAAATTTTGCAATTCCAGACTACGACTGGGTAAAAGCATATGTTAAGCATTAATTATTTAGTTCAGTGATTCCGTTTTGACAAAATTTATAAGATAACTTTATTATGTAGTAACCGAACGTCTTCTAACGACGTTTTCAAAATATACTGCTCAAAGTATAAAACTGATTTCAAGTTTAAAAGTGTACATTACTTATTTAGACGAATTATTCTTGAATACCACAATACATACGTCATTAACTACGTAATTTGGTAAACTAGATACCATCATAGGCAACAAATTTTCCACGACCCATTTTTGTTGATAATTTTAATAGTTTGTACTCTTAAAAATTCACAGACTAGTTAAAAAATAACATAAAGTTAAACATTGGCGGCAAAAGTCAAATAGCAATCGAAACTGAAAATTCGTTCAAGATTTTAAATAAACTAAAAATTTTCTTTTATAAAGTGGCTTTGAAGAAATTAGTAGCATCTTTCATACAAGTTAGGCTTACCGTGATGGCCGACCCTTTGTATTTAAATACGAGGAAGTGAGCAGGGCACGGGTAAAACATGTTGATACATTGCGTTGCGGGCTGGCGTAATGTAGCTTTGTGGAAAAGTTGATACGATAAAGTAATAATCGACGGAGATGACGACGATGTATCGCAAAAGTAAATTCCAGGAAGTATTCCTTTCGGAGTGAATATTAAGTAATTCAGTTAAAGAAAGATTTTATTAGTTTACTGTAAGTAATCATAAAATTTTTGCTTAAAGTTGGCAACGACTAATTAAAAATGTAATGCCTGATAGGATACTTAAGACAACTACCTAGCTTAAATTCTATCAATTCTGTAGGATACTATCAGTTTGTTGGAACAATTGCATATATTGAATTAGAGAAAGTTTGTAAACATGATATGAAATTTAGAGGAATTAGAAAATACAAAGTAGTATTGTAAGATTTTGATGGATGTTATAACTTTTGTTTAAACGAGCAAACAAAATATTTTTTGCCTTGAGAAGAATTAGTTATTCCAACTTATACGTATTCTTTTGGTAAATATTACATATTTTTTACGTTAAGTCTTCATCAGCAAATCAGCACCTGTTCTCTTGCAAATAATGATTTTCAAAAATTGATATTTAGTATGAAACAAATAAAGCAAAGAGTCATCTCTAGAAGCTTTAATTAAGCTTCCGGGTGTACTATGGATATATTATCGCTTAATTAGTAAGCATAAGAACACTATAAGTGACATAAAGTTAATAATTTATTGCAAATCATGCAAATGAGTACTTTTTTTATTCTATGAATCAATTGCATATTAACACTTAACAAATTTGTTTTACAAATAATAACAATTCGCTAATCTTTCTATATAATATTTATAATTAGCTAAAATAATGTTTATTACTTTCTGATCTGTATTCTATAACCCTTTAGAAAGATGTGTATGTATAACGAGAAGTGTTACTAGGCTGGGAATAAAATTAGATCTTGCTGTTGGATACAATTAAATATCATGGAATCTGAAGTTCAAAAAATACATTCAAGGGTTCTATTCCTCATGGTTCGATTGCCATAAGTGAAATGAGAACTTGATTTTTTGAATATATATTCAAAGGCAAGTACAAACTATCGGACCGAAGCAATGTTTTGCTGTACTAAATTTCAAATACGGTTGAGGAGCTTTTCATACACAGAAAATTATAATCACAAAATTAGTAAGAATTTCACTAAAAGTAATTAAACTCACTTTATTTTGTTACGGTATGGCACTTAAGGCTCATGTCAGGAACGAAAAAGGGATTTAGATAATTAGTAATATGACGCAATTATTTAGCATTAGTTAGCATTGGCACGCGACTTGGTCCGGGCTCAAGGTAAGAAGAATTAGGACACTCAAGAATAGAGCGCAATTGGAATTTCTCTCTTTCTTTGCGGTGAGCCGTTTGAGATACGGCAAGCCGTTTGCTAATTAAGAATCCAGGTATAAATTCCAGGCAAAATTGCATTGTAAAAGAAGTCTAAACTGGGACTCTAATTGGAGTCTCTCCCTATTGCAATATATAAAAATACTCTTGCCTTTTTAGAACCTCTGTACCCCTTTAAGTACTGTTACGGCCTGCCCCCTTAAGGGACAGGCCAGGGTCATAGATCAATAGTATATAATTATAATTGAGAATTATTAATTAGTAAATATCACCTAATGCTTTAGCACAGGCACGCGCCGCGGTTAGGGATTAAGAGAGAGTAATTAGGACACTCCAGATTAGGAGTTAATTAGAGTTTAATTAGAATTTTCCCCAGAGTTTTGCGGTGAGCCGTTGGGATAGCGGTGAGCCGTTTAGTAATCAAGAACACAGGTATAAATACCGGATCCAAATTGTATGTAAAATTAGTCTCTTCTGGACTCTTAAAAGAAGTCTTCTGGGACTCTTAATAGGAGTCTCTCCATTAGAGTAAAAGTAATTGCCCTTTTTGTACCCCTCTTAAAAGTACCCCTGTAACTAGGGTCTATCAACGTAATTAAGAATAAAAGTACTTTGCACCTAAGTGCTCTAGTCCTTGGCCCCTCTGGGGTGAAGAAGTCATTTTCGCCCCGATAGAAGGAAGTCTCTCTCCACCCGTAACCGATACTCCGTATATTGGTTACGTCGCATCCTCGCCTGGCCCCGCATTACCTTAGGCATCAACCCCCTTTCAGTCGCAAGGCTGAGGAGAAGGGGGCAGAGGTAACAGTACTCCAGCTGTAAATAGGAAATTATTGCACATAACGAATAAAAGAATTGAACCTTCTAAGTACCTCGCCCTTGGCCCCTTTGGGTCAAGAATTAATTCTCCACCGTCCTGCTGAAGAAAGCCGCGTCCTCACCGGCCGTATACAATATTCCGACTCCTCTAATTCAGTTGTTAGGCTAAGAAGAGGGGTGAAGGTAACAATTACTGCCTGTCCTTAAAGGCATGGCAGGTTTAATATATTATGTCATTCTTTAGTAAATTAATGTACATGCTCTTGCTATAGAGCCAAACCTCCAGGTATTAATTGCGGTTTTTATTAACTCCTACTGCTTAGTAAAAAGTCAGGTATATATACCTAAAAAATGTGTTTGTTTTTTAAGTCAGCCTTTCCTGTCCTTGAAACTATTTTTAAGTATGTAAATAAAACACTAACGTACCCAAACCCTTATTTAATAAAATGCATTGCACAGGCTCACATTTTAACGCCCTCTGCGACATTCAGACCGCCGTCAGTGGGCAGTCCTGAATACGCATTACTCTGCACCCAAGAAGTCAGTAGATTTTAATTGGTAAGTTGAGGTTAAGTTATTACAATCACAGGAAAACGGCCAAGTAGTCATCAGGGCCAAAAGTAATACATTTGAGCATGCGCAAAAGTGTAACTTTCTTTTTCTTCCACAATCCTAACTAACCATGATCATATAACCATTGGTACGCGTTTTCTCCCTTATGACAATAAAACTGGAGAGAAATTTGTTGTCATCTAAACTGTCTTGGCCAAGCGTCCAATAAGATTAACCACAAATGCATACTTCAATAAAATGAAGAAGACATGCAACGAATCAAACTCAAATCTAATTAAGTGGTCCACCCTTAAGTACTCCTGGTGTTTTGGGAAAGTCCTTTAAGAGGCAGACCCAAAATAAAACATTGGAAAACTAGAATAGAACTGTTACGGGTCGTCCCTTCAAGGCTAGCCCAGGGATTAGGATTTAGCAAGTAACCCGTACTGCGCAATTTGACTCTAATGCTAAAAGCATTGGCACGCAAAAGGATTTCCTGATGTACATGCATTAGCATTAGAGCTCAAATTCAACTTCTTAATTGAGGTTGTGATAAAATCTTGCGGTCAAAAACTTGCGCTAATGAGCATCTCCCAGGTTCTCCCCAGGGGTTCGGTTGCCAGCGTATAAATACCTGGCCGAATTAGCTGGCAAAGGGAAATAAATTCTTGGCTCATAAAGAAGACTCTTTTGGAGTTCTCTTCTGGAGTTACGAACTTGACCCTACAGGGACTCTCTCCCCCTGAAGACTCTCTTGCTCTTCTAGAAATTTCCCCCTTAAAGTACTTTGCACCCTTAGATCCCCCTGAAGACTCTCTTGCTCTTCTAGAAATTTCCCCTTAAAAGTACCTTGCACCCTTAGGACCCCTTCGTTGTAACTAGGGAAAATAGGGAACCCTTGTTAACAGTAATAAAGTAAACTACGAATTGAACCCTTCTTAAGGGGCCCATCCGGGTTGAAGAACTTATTGCACCGCGCCTACCGCACACAAAGACCAAACAGCCTCCCATGTTCTTGGCGGCATTCCGACTGCCGTAAGGACGTACATCCGGCCTGGGTCAAGGATTACTCTCAGCTCCTAAGGGTCAACCATCCCTTAGGAGGTAAGAAGTAAGGGTAACAGAACGTAGTAGTCATGTATTGTTACGGTAGCGCCCTTAAGGCCCTTACCGGGAGCAAGGTAGGTTAATTAGTTTTAATTGTATTAAGACGTATTTGCTTTAGCAATAGTCAGCACGGCCACGCGTCATAGACCAGACTCAAGGTGAAGAGAAGTAGGACATTAGGACATTCCACATTAGAGCGTAATTAGAATTCCTGCAGCTTTGCGGTGAGCCGTTAAGGATAAGGACGAGCCGTTAGCTAATTAAGAATTTAGGTATAAATACCCGGATATAAATCCCTTAAAAGAAAAGTCTTCCGTAAGTTTTCTTGGGACTCTTAATAGGAGTCTCCTTCCTATTAGAAAGCACTTGCCCTTTTGAATCTTTGTACCCCTTTGAAGTACTCTCTTTTAATTAGCGACTTAAGTAATGGTATCAAGTATTGAATAAAGAACTAAAAGCATTAAAGTACCCCGCCCTTGGCCCCTCTGGGGTGAAGTTGTTATTTCTCCACCTCAGAAAGAAGACGCGTCCTCTCTCCAGCCGCAAACAATATTCCGACTATTGTTGCGGCCCATCCCCGCCAAGTTTTACTCCGGCCCCTTCAGAGGTGAAGGTAACAGTATTGAAGGCTAATGCTGAAATATAGGCACGCGTCAGGACTTCCTTATGGATGTCTTTTAAAAGAAAATGGCAGATACCTGAAATTAAACCTAGAAAGTAAAAACCGAACTGGAACACTCAAGGACGCTCTTCTCAATGAAAGGAGACCGCATAATACGTACCATGAAACGGGAACCGCAAGGTCAATTAGAACTGACTAGAACTGAGAAATGAGGGCCGATGCACCAACTGCGGTCGACAACTCAATCAGAACTTAATCAGCACTCAGAAAACCGCAAAAAACTGCAGTGGATAATTAATTGAGGCAGCCGCAAATTGGACACTATTAAATCTCCGATATGGACAACCATCTCCTCAGTAGAGCTTTCGGAACAGTGACCTTCCTACCGAATATTTCCTTTTTCAAAATCCAGTTAAAAAAATGCAGTAAAATGAGGCCCTTCGACAAACAATCGGAAATCTTCCGCTTCAACTTCGTGCCCCTCGAAGTACCGAATGGCCCGGAGGACGAAGAGGAA
>VYYI01000793.1:0-25646 GCA_021029175.1 Bilobella aurantiaca
CTATGGGAACAAAGAGTGGTTGCTGGGCAGAAAGCGGGCTCTTGCTAAGGGCTCCTTCCTAGAATGCATGTCAAGTCCCTCCGAAATTCTAAAAAAAATGAAGGGTTCCCATTGGAGCCCTTTGTTTTCACCCTATTAGAATCTTGTTACAGAAGATGAATCAGGTTCAAGCTTTCAAAAAGATGAAACACCATTTTCTAAAACACATTCTTTCAAACAGGCTCCATTCAAAAACAATTTCATTTAGAAAACATGCTTTTTAAAAAAGAGGGCTTCAGAGACAGAGCCTTCAGCCAAGAAGTAATTTAGAGTCCAAAAACGTCGTACATTTAAAAAATGAAGCATTTTGTTTTAAAAATTGCTGTTTAGCCAATTTTCCTTTCCATAAACTTTTCAAGTTTTTCTATTTTTCGTTTTTCAACCTACAAAATGATGTTCTATAATTAGGATCGTTCGCGCTGAAGGGAGCTTAAGCTGTGTTTTAGAACAAAAACCTAGAAATATAAATAAAAAAAAGGTTTTCTAGTCCCCCATTTTGAGTAGCATTTGCAGCAGATAGTTTTCTCAATAGATATTATCTGCTGTACTGGATATTTTTTTTAAATTTGAAATTATGCACTTTAGCGATGATGCTAGCAGATTAAGCGGTTTTAAGGGAGTGATAGCTCATGTCTCGAAGTTGTTTTTGATCCAGATGTGGCAAACAGCGCTGATAAGGATCCCTGGGCCCTTTGAATGGACTTTTGCATTTCCGGTTTAATGATGACCAATTCAAACACACTTTCATATAGGCTCTTATAGGCACAAAGACTTAATTTCTGCAGCGCAGTTAAAGGCTGCCGAGGCTTTCAGCAGGCGTAGAGGCGTTTAAGGGCCCCGTCCCTTAAACGCTTCATTCCATCAAATCCCGCCACACTTCACCTGCCCCTATTCCTGTTCTTGTCTATTTTTACAAAGGGCTCCGGAAGGGAATCCAGTTTGCGTTCCCTTCAATAATTGCATTTTCTTTCTTATAAAGGGAATCGGTTCCCTCCGAAAAATCGGAGGGGACTTTTTGCGCGTGGCAAGGCGGATCCCGAAAACTTTTTTTTTTAGAAACTAACTTTTCAAAATTCTAAAGAAACGAATTTTGAAACAAAGCGAAATCGTACAGTTTAAACTGTGAAATGAAATTTATGCTTCATCTCTTGCAAAGCGCTTGATAGACTTTCATTAAATGAACGCTTGAGACGCTTCAGGTTTTGAAGCGCTGCAAGCGTCTCGAGCGTTAGAATATTTTAGAGTTACTAAGGACGGCGATAGTAGGCTTAGGTGTGAAAATTGGATCATCTTCTACACGTAACCGATGCAGAATGCACTCATTCATAAATTATATTGCAACTGCAAGAGTAAATTCGCCAGGTGCCCAAGCGTTTTTCGTCGTCCTTTCTTTTGAAAAGCGAAAAGAAACCGTTGAGTCCCTGGGAAAGGCACCAGGCCCCTTAAGGGTCCCTCTGAATTTCAATTCTGAGATCTCTTCCACTTTTTCTGGCCCGAAATCTCAGGACAGCGGTGAGAAGTATCCCGGGTTAAGGGACCCTTGGTGCCCTTGATTCTGATCCCAATTGGATCCATTCTCCAAAAACCCGGGTTTGGTTCCCATCGAGTACAATTACTTCTTAAGCAACCAGGGCACGGCGGCATGCCGTCACACCTGCCTAGCACGCTCGAGCCTAACTGCAGCAAAGATTGAAATTTTGAATTTTGAATAAATTTTGATGAAAAATTCAAATTCAAAAATCAAAATTCCCGTTTGATTCTAATCATTAAATTCTAAAAATTTCCAACCAGTGTGGTTGAAAGTGAGCCGACCTTTAGCTCTTCTGAAGTTGATTTACTTAAGTCATATCAAAATTTAAAATTTTAGTAATTTATTTAACACTCGTAAAACATAAAATCACAGATTGTATTCAAAAGAAATGGCAATAACAATTTTGATAACGATTAATTTTGACTAATTTTGACGTTTTTGGCACTTAAGGAGCGCAGTACCCTCTCCCACTAAGAAATTGGCAATAAAGAACAGTAGAAGAAGGAAAATCGTTGTAACTTGCACAATTACAAAGTGGGAGATGGAAGTACCGATTTCTAGCCAAGACCCTACGTTGGTTACGTTAAGGAACAAGTGAAGGGCCATTCCTTGACAGAGGCAAAGGACAATGGTAAAGTTGACCTCAACTTCCTTCCACGAGGTCACAAGCAGTCTGAAGGCACAGGCGACCAGAAGAAAAGGGCCCAGGACCTTGATCAACAAAAGTCCAGTCATCACAAATGGACTGAACACGCTGACGAAGCATCGAGATGCTGTCGGGTCGAACGAACTGATGCTGGCAATATTTCCGATTCCAAAAAAGGAAATGTAGATGAAGCAGAGCTGCAATAATAAATTAAAGAAACTTATAATCTCAAAATGCAAAGATAATCAAATATTTATTTAGAATTATCAATAATTTCATTATCTTAACAAACATCATAAAGAAATAAGTTAAAAGAGAAAAGAAAAAGCTTCTTTTAAAATTACTAAACGAGATCCTTAAAAATGCCATTTAAATTAGAAGAAAAATTATGACAAAAATTAAATAAGTTTTAAAAAGTTTTAAAATTACAAATCCCATCTTACATGAAGACAAGCAAATCGAAATGCCTGGAAATCATTTTTATTGTCACGCGAGCCGTCCCCCAAGATAAGGATGCGACAATTCCAGAATGCTTGCCACGATGAGGACCCTCCAAGAAGCTGTCCACGTTCGACTTTTAGCAAAATCAAAAGCGTCGCAAAAAGTGCTGGAAGGAAGAATACTTCGAAGTTAAGTGAGAGGTAGAGGAAGGGATTGTAGATGGCCAAAAAGATAGATACTGCCTGAACTGACAGGATTGGGCTGGAAAGAGCAACCGGAAGTACAAACATGGACGGAATCGAGATCCAGGCCAAGAATCTCGTAAGGAAAAATTCCGGAAAATGAATCAAAATCCCAGAAACGAAGACCAACAATATTTGTACAATTATAAAACGGTAATGCTTCAATTCCAGCGATTCGATTCCTTTGTAGTTCAAAGAAATCCAAAGGATTGAAACAACTGTACATAGCGTAGATCCCAGAGAACTGAAAAAGTGAAACAAATACATTACATCTTGTATACTAAATTAATTAGTTAGTACTCAATTAATCTGGTAATTGGAGTGAGAGTCTTACCTCATCCATGGTATTCTCGCAGTACCAATAATAGGAACCATCGGGAATGCAGCTAAAATGATCACTGTACACAACCAGAGCAATTTTTGTGACAGTGGAATCTGCTTACCATGCAGATACCAAACCGCGTTGAGTAAGAGTCCCAGTGAAATGATTTCACGACGATAAAATGTCATCACTAGGATTTCGATACACATGATTGCAAGGGCCCCTCCACAGAGAGAGCCCTTAAGGGTCAGTTCCCTAACGCACTTACAGCAATCGTTTCTAAATGAAACCAGCATTCTGGTGAGATACAATGGGACGAAAATATATGGCACTCGGGTCATCGGCCAGTCCAACATCACAAAAGTGGAAAACAGCGAAATGCAGATGTCAAATGCATTGCTCTTTGACAGAATTGTCAGATTTTGACTTCTTGGAATCAGCACTTTGGCACAAATGATAATATTCCAGATCAGAAAGGCGTGGACCGTGAGCAGCATCATCAGTCGCTGGTCATAGCGCTCGTAGTAAGTAATCCCTTCAAAAATTACATTGATTCCATCGTCCAAGATGCGAATCTTTATAGAATTAAAAGTGAATGTCAGAATGAGATTTTATAATAAGTAATTTGCGTTTTATCGTTTTTCTAACTGCGGTAGCGTAATCCTGACGTTCAGCCCCTTCGGCAGCGGTAGCAAACAAGGCCTGGATATCTTTCTCGCCAGAAAACGATACTAATGGAATTTTTCCTCGAGCGACGACCGCCTTCTTTCCGTGTAATAGCGCATTCAATTGCTTAAAACTACCGACCAAGGAGCGATAAGCAAATTCAGTATCGTTCCAAATGCTGGTGGGAAAACGACCAACTGAATTCGTAGGGAAATCGATATTCAGGGCCCCTGCTACAAGTCCACTGAAATCCGCTTGTTTCAATCTCAATTGGGTTGAAGTAGACCTGAAATGAGAGACAGAATCTCACATTAAATATCTCTAGAGTGGATATTGAATTTAGGTAACATTTATCAAGCTCAATTTTTGAGAAATTAATTTATTGAAATTTAACCTACTTGATTCCATTTCCCCAAATCACAAATGGTGTTTCCGTCTCATCGCTCGAACCTGCTCCATGAGAGCCTTTAAATAGAACCTTGATTAAATGACGATTACGAATAAAACGACATCCAAAATTTGAATGTGAAGAATTACATGACGCTGAAATAGTACGTAAGTTACATATTCTTTAAAAAAATAGAAGCTTACCCCAGTCAGTCATTCCGTGATCCGAGGTAAACACGAATAAAGTTCTGTTATCATTCCTGTAAAACGTTTTCACGAGTTCCTCTGTTTCCATTACAATCGTATCAACTACATGGACGCCCTGAAGGTATTGGCTGAAAGGAACGTTCGCATTTGTAATGATTTAGCTTAGGTTTATGAGAACCGGCCCTTACTTCGACGGTGGTTTGCTAATATGTCCAATATTGTCAACTCCAAGCAAGTGAAGGAAAATCAGCGTCTGGTCGTGCTCCGGAAGTCGTTTTCTCACAATGAGGTTCTTGAACCGATCCAGCACCCACGTATCCATCTTCGACGAGTCATTCCTCAAGAAGTCCTGCCAACTAGACGGGTAGCTCTCGAAGTACACCTTATCCCTCCCAGCACCTAACCAACACAAAATCAATTTACATATTCCTCCAAACAAAAGTACAGAAGAAGTAAAGACCTTCAGCAAACATGTCGACAATATCAGGTGAGCCCAGAGCAATCGAGTGCTTGGTTCGATTGAACACACTGTCAAACTCCACCAAATTCTTTTTCCAGCCCGTGAAAATTGCCGACGGGTCCTCGTAAATCCCAGCAAACAGGGCAACGTGACCTGGTCTAGATTCGGTCGGGACGCGCGTATCCGATATACCCCAAACAGAATCGTTTCGATGAAGCAAAGACCTGCCAAGAAATCGAAACGTGTTATGAGAGGTATAAATTCAAGCTTAATTTTACTATATTCGGTAATTGCTCTATTGCAAATTTTCAATTAATTGATCCTTACGTCAAGTAAGGATGATTATCCGGGTTTCGATAGAAGGTATCCGCTCGGAGTCCATCGCAGACGAAGAAAACAACGCGGCCATATTTTGCCGGTTCAACTCCACTGCTAAACGATTCCTTAATTTCGACCACCGGTGACTGAAAGTAGATTTGGAAGACGGAATAGAGGAAGAAGAGGTTGAGGACGAATCCAAGGAGCCAAATGACGTTGACACTCATCCCAATTAGTTAGTTATTCAATCAGGTAATTAGTTAAATAATTTAAATGTCAAGTTAATTAGTTTTTTAACGGTAATTAATTGCAATTAAATTAAATGTTCCAATTGAGGGGTCAATGAATGAGAATCATAACAAAAATCAGCTGTTACAATGGAAACAAATGGCACATGCTACACATCACTTTTACTCTCATTCATTCACTTTTCATTCATAAAGCACTTCTCAATTCCACTTATCACATTTTGACACACAGACGGCACTGGGTGCCGCCTGACGAAAAATATGACAAGTGCAAATTTCAGAGGATCTTCACTTCTGTACCGGTTGGGCCTAACACAATGCATCACGCTCTTCAAGTGGAGAAACACTGTATAAGGGCTGAAACCAGTGCGTATATGAAATTGTTCCCGAAGAAGAGCCCTCTAGTCCTGACACGTGAACTACGCGACGTGGATTATTTTCACAGCCTTTCTGTGTGTGTCGGAAGAATTTTGGATTGTGCCGTGGATTCTCTGATACGTTTTTGGGAACTTTGACTTATTAATCGGTAAGTTTTAATTAATCATTAATTAACTATGATTAATTAAGTAATTGACATACGAGCTAATTAAATAGCAAAGTGTGCTTGTTGTCGAATGCCAAGTGGTAAAACGTTTCCGGTATTTCGGCACCCGATCCGTTGGTGAAATTGGAGTGTGGGATAATGGTGCTGCTGCTGCTGGCAATCGGCTAATTAACGTGATGCAAAACAGAAAGCTATCAATTTATGGAGGGTTTATTGATGGAATTTAAGATATCTACACGTGTGAGAAGATGGTTTATTTTCATGACTTTAGCTAATTAGATTAGATTTAAACTTAACCGGTTGTGAATCGCTGAAAATCGCTGATGTTCTGCTTTTGTGCCTTCTAGGTTCACCATGGGGAAAGGCAACAATATGGTTCCCAATGGCCATTTCCACAAGGATTGGCAAAAGTACGTCAAGACCTGGTTCAATCAACCAGCCGGCAAGATCAGGCGTCATAAGAAGAGGCTAGAGAAGGCTCGTCGCGTTGCTCCACGCCCGGCTGCCGGACCCCTGCGCCCAGTCGTTCGCTGCCCAACTGTCAGATACAACACCAAGGTTCGTGCCGGCCGTGGGTTTACACTCGAGGAAGTCAATCGAGCTGGTCTCAGTAAGCACTTTGCCCGCACAATTGGAATCGCTGTCGACCACAGGAGGCGAAATCGCTGCGTTGAATCGCTCCAGCGAAACGTTCAGCGTCTCAAGGAGTACAGATCCAAACTCATCCTCTTCCCGCTCAACGCCAAGAAGCCATGGAAGGGAGACTCGACTGTAAGTCCAAGTTCACTATTTAGTGTTCTTTATTTCAGTTTATTTGATTCCACATCAATTAAAACTGGCTATACCTTTTCCGATATCCAATCCATTTCGAAGAGACGAATCAGAATGTTGTAAACAAGTTTTCTCGAGTGAATGAGTTTTGGCTTCGTCACATTTTGATGTTGATGTATTTATTTGCAGGTTGAGGAGACCAAATTGGCTCAGCAATTGAAGGGCCCTGTTCTTCCCATTTCGCAACCGGCTAAGAAGGAAAAGGCACGCGTGCCAACCGAGGCCGAGAAACAATTTTCAGCCTTCTCCTCTCTCCGCCGAGCACGTGCTGACGCCAGGCTCGTTGGAATCCGACAGAAGCGAGCTAAGGAAGCTGCTGAAAATCCAGAAGAAGCCAACAAAGCTCGAGAGGCCGGAAAGTTAAAACGAATGAAGAATAAGTAAAAGTCCACTTGATCAGATCCTTTATTTCTTTGTTTCGTTATTTAAGAATGGAATAAAAAGTAGCTTTTACTTTTACCAAATTGGGGAAAGATTACCCGAACAATCTTGTCGATGTAAAATGGCATATACGAATAAGCAATATGCTGAATGGTCAACAATATTTTAGACATTTGAAATAAGAAAAGTCGCTAACAAACTAATTACAAAAACATCTAGACTGAAAACAAAAAGTAATAAGAGCTGTCGAAGAATTAAGCTCAAAAATGTATTTTGTAATTTTTCAACTTGATAAATATATAGAGCCTCTGGAATAAGTCTAGAAAACAAGAACACATCATGCAAATGGACGACTTTGTAAAGGGAATAATTAGGTTATAGTCGATACTTGCAGTTGTCCTCTTCTCGATTAGCGTAGTAGTACTGCATAGGGTCATTCGGTGACATTGAGATTGCGCTGTTTCTTGGACTGGACATGAGTCCACTGCCTACATCCATTGGATTAGGCTGGGCGGGGAATATTGTGGACTTCATGCCACTCGGTCGATTACCGCTGTTTTCAGACTGGGTGACCGAGCTTCCGCTCAAATGAAGGGGACCCGGCTCGGCGGTATATGTGTAGTGAAGTCCGGTATGGTAAATGACTCCGTCGTCACGGACGAGTGACACTGGGACATGCGTGGCCACACGGACATAGTCCCACTCCTTGCGAAACGAGGAAATGTCCGGAAGAACACAGAAAAGGCTCTCTTGACAGCGGTACATTGTCTCTGCCTCAATCTCACCCAACCACACTTTGAGGGTGGGTCCGAAGTTCTCGCCGTTGATTTCCAGCATGGCCACGTCCCCACCCCCATTGGCACTGACACTCGTGACGACGGGCACTGGAGTCACGGGCGTTGTCACCGGGCCGCTCCCTTCGCAAAACGTGTACTCTGCCTTGTCAGTACTGATTATGGTCCAGGCGGCACCGTCACTAATACTCTCTTTGTTAGGGTCCTTTGGGCTTGGGGTGGCTTCGAATTGAATAATTTTTTCATGGGAGAGGCACAAGTACATATGATCAGTATCCTTCATGTAGAAGGCACATTTATGGAGTTGCGAAACTGGGTCATCGGCATCGAGTAAGGCCATTTGCTTATCGACCTGTAATAAAAATATTCAAACGATGAGCGTGTTGCCTATTTTCGGTTACTTCATCTCTGGGCTCACTTATGGCGAAAATTAACTTTAAGATTACTTTGTACCCAAATTACTTTTAGATTACTTTGTCGAAAATTACTTTTAAGATGATTTTCGTCAAGAATCGAGTTACCTTCCGGATAATTAGTGTTGGCAAGCACATTTGTGTGATACTGCAAACGAGTTTCACGGTGGAACCGTAGTGGATGTAGCCGCCGCGGTGGTAAAACTCATCATCACCATCCTCTTCCATTTCCTCGTCCCCGTCAACCAAGTAGATCGTAAAGGCTCCCCACTGTGTGGACGACGCATGAAAGTTCCCATCCTCAACGTGTAGGTATCGTGTACTCACTGTTTGAGAACGTAAGCGGTTGAAGAGGGCCACTTGCGTTCCACTAGCAATACACAAGTCTGCATTCTTGAGGGACTGCTTCTTCTTGGAAGGTTTGGAAATGACCTTGATTCGTTTGCTCTGGAAGAGACCCACTTCCTGCCCGTTTCCGTAGAACATTTTGACTGAGAGCATGAAGTGCTTCCGCTTGTCAGAGTCGGAAATGAAGAGCGTCTTGGCAGCGCAGTACTGCTTCCCGTTCAGATCGAGTTGTTGCATGTCCTGCTCTGAGTTGCCGATTCCAATGAAGGCACACAGCTGTGACGCTTGCTCACTTTCACCAGCAGCGATGAACTCTTGACGCTTCCGCTCCCAGACCGGACCGTGGAGGTAGATACATGGGGGAGGGCAGAAGAAGCGCTTTTCAGTGCCATAGGACTTTTGAGCCACTTTTGCATGTAAAATAACAATGGAAGAGTCATTTTGATTCCGATCCTTGAGGTACTTTCTCATGGCCTCACGACTTAACTTTGACGGGTTTCCCTCACGCTTCACGACATTCGGTGACGAGTGGAGGTCAAAGGGTACAGCGCCGGTTGTAGATCGAAGCGTGCTTAATTGATACATCTCTGATTAATCTAAAAGATAATAAAAACTAATTAGAATCTATCTAGTAAAAGTTTTGCATTACATGTCATAAAAAGAATCAAATTACAAATTACCTTAGCGTTGCCACTTATCAATTCATTACGGCTCCAGGAAGTTAATTGATGTGAATCTTGTCAGTGTCACTCCTCGCTTAGTATCCGGAGCAGTTTGTGATAGAGCGACATGATGTATAAGGTTTTTAAGAACTAATGAATAACCTATGAATTGCCAGAGTATCGAGGAACGAGGTTGATGTGATGACAAGCAAGTAACTGTTGACACACAGAAGAGAGTCAATGATTCGAGTTAATCATTAATTGCAATTAATTAAGTAATTAGTAGAACGGACAATTAATCCCTAAAAAACGCTGTTCTCAATTCCTTAGTTTTGCGTTTCTATTTTACTCGATGTAAAATAAAAATAAAGAAATGACAATCTCCTCCTTCTTCCCAAAAATCTTGAGTTATTTCAAAAATTCGCAGAAAGTTCCGAAATTGTTGATTCTGAAGTGATATGATGGAGAAATCGGATTACTCAATTACTTAATTAGCATAAAATCTGAGAAATTAATTTTCCTCAACCCTTTAAATCATCAAATAAAATGAACATGTTTCAATAACAATTTTCCATTGCCTGATCCTTGGGCCGTTAATCAGTACCCTCAAGGAATGAGACCTTCAATTTTGTAACATCAACATTCAACAAACCTTCACTTCAATTCGAAGGTTAGTTTTTCTAGAAAACAAATGAAAACCCATGAAATGCTGAAAACGAACCTTTAAAAATAGAGTTTTCGAAAATATTTGCCCCTGCATCCTTGAAGAACACGGCCCTGATCTCTCAAAATAGAAGAGGGCCCTTCCTCTCAGTCGGGTATAAAAGCATGAGCATCTTCGGGGTAAAATTTGAGTCGCTTCTGAGTACCCGGGCCCTTAGGGGCCTAGGACGCTCTTCCGCTTGAAGCTTACACCATAGAAAGCGGGGAAGCGAGTCCTTCGCAGTGATTAGTAAGTGTTGAAGGCCAGAACTAGCGATGCGAGCCAAGCCTACACTTGCTCATGCTCTTCACTGATAGAGGACTTCCAGAACGCACTCCTTGTCCAAATCAATTATGAATTTGGACAATTTGGGTAAATTATGCAATAACAAATACAAGTATTTTGATTTTGTACTTACCATGAGCTTAAGTTTTGATTGTTTTTAAGTGTCATATTTGAGCAGACGGAGACGACCGTAGTATGCGTGAAGATGACAACAATGATCCGTAGAATCAAATTTTAGCGAAGATTTCCAACTGATGAATGTCACCAATCAATATTTAACTAAAACAACTCAAATATCAATTTTGGATCACATTTATTGAGCTAAACGATGCAAAAAAGCAAAAATTTAGAATTTGGAAGATTTTGGATGAATTTAGAAAAAAAAATATGGCGCGCAGAGTGATCTTTAAGCGATTCTAGTAGATTACTTACCTGGTTTTAGTCGGTTTCCGTTGGCTTGGTTTTTGAAGATAGTCTAGCTATGACGTACACATGTGTGCACCTTAACTACTACCCGTTTTCGATCTTGCCTTATCGTATGTCTGCTTTAAAGGGATAGCAACGGCACTTCGGTCCCACCTCATTGGGATCGAACCTGCGGAATCATGAAAAGTTAACTAACGCTCTAACCACCTAACCACTCTGCGCGCGCTGGAATAATGTACTAATTTTAGATATACTTGAATGTATGAAATAAATAAATAAAACTGTGGCGGGAAAATGTATTTGAAAAATTGAATGAAGAATTCGAATTATTGGGCAGCATTGGCAACTGCAAAACGGGGTAATGGCATTTCTATAAGACGAAATCAATACTACAAAACTGTCAAGATAGGTCAAATAGAAGAAAAAATCAACTTTTGAAAGGTCAACTTAGGTCAAAGTTGATGTTTACAATGGTTTAATTCTTTTAAAAGTGTATTAGTTGACTTGTAGGCGTACCAGCCCGATGAGAGCAATTGCACTGCTCCATTTTGCAATTCTTTCATTTGGAATTGCACTTGTTTTTTTTTTGCCAAACCGTATTGTCAAACATTTGTTATTTGTTATTTCTCGAATTTTTGTTCAATTAATCGTTAGTTTTAACTTTTAACGGTTAATTGTTGAAAGTTAAGTGTATTACTTAATTAATTAGTTAGGATGGACAGGCCTAGGAAGCCTGGAAGTAAGGCTCATCCTCCCTTCATGATGGCGGAGTTAATTGCATTGGGAAAGACCAAGGCAGGAACCGGAACCGCTACTCCGCTTCCCACCGTCACTCTCCCTACTCCTGACCCCGAGATCGTACCGAAGGCATCGTCAAAATCGGCTTCTTTATCATCTGGCTCAAAGCATTCAAGCAAGGGTACCGGTTAACATGCCTAACCTTAACCTAATTCGAGTCACCTGTCATGCAGGGTACTAAAGCCGCATGGGCCACAATTAAGGGCCCGGACCCTTTGGATGTCACGTTGGCTCATGGAGGCCTCCCCGTCACGAACTTTTCCTAATCACTACGATAGTGCTTAAATTTTACATTGCCAAGAGGTGCAATTTCAATTAGTTGTCAATTTTAGGACCTCGTGAATCCAAAACTGGCAATGAAGGGAAACGGGACGGAGAAAGTTCATCTGGAAGCACCTTGCCAGCCAAAAAGATCAAACTTTATGGTCAGAGTTCATCGACATCTGTCGCTGCATCAGCCTCATCGACGTCGAGCTCACTCGCTTCGGGACAGACCACGGAGGACAAGAAGTTGCAAAAGAAGGAGTTGGAGTATTTTGTAAAACAGTTTGACACAATGGACTTGACTGAAGCCAAGTTTCTGAAAGTAATGGAAAAAATTGAAGAACTGGATGATCCCTCCACAACCGAAGTAATTTGGAGTTCATTTAATGTCGAATGGTGTTAATCAAATTTCGATTAAGATTTACATTTCTTTGTAGTCCTTGTTCTTGACTTGTATGCGGCGAATTCGGCAGTTAAAGGACAGACCTGATGTACGTTTCTGTGAACTTTTGTTCCTTGCCATCAAGACCAAGGCTTCCTGTCTGCGGAGTCAGGCAGCGCTAGAGGCAATGTGTGCTTTGGCCAAGACAAAGCGCTCTGCTGGAGTTGACTTGAAGAGTAAAGTAGGACATTACCTTCCCATAATGGCAGCACCGCTCGGAGTCAACATTATTATGAGTTCTTATGCCGAAATCACCAATTGGCCATTATCCTTTGTCCAGGTAAAATGATATTAACTTAAAAAAATTATATTAAAAAAGTAGACATTAAATAAGCCTTGGTTTTAGATATGGCTAGAAGATGCATGTCACGAAAGGTACTGGGTCGATCGGACCGAGTGTCAAGATTTCGTTGACACGTTAATTAGTTCATTTGACACTGTCACACCCGACAAGGATTTGCTACCACCTTCGGAACAAGGCTCTGCAGCTCCTGGAAGCTCCTCTCCAGCTCTTTTCGCTGAACTGGAATCTGAGTTCCAGAATGAACTGGGAGAGATGCTGGGCTATCATAAGTCAGAGTTGGAGCCTTCACCAAGGTATTCTCCGAATAAACTAAAATTTAAAGGATTTTGGTTAAATTCTAATTGTACAATTTCCTAAAACAGATTCTCCGGAACTATAAAATCAGTCGAGTCGATGATCGTCGAGTACGCAAAGGAAATTATTCAGAAACGGTCTCCGGAACTTCCGAAGAATTTGTTTCGAATGCTTGGGAGCACATGTGGACTTCAAGAAGTTCGGGCATTCATCATCTCACGCATTGAGCAGTGGCTTCACAATCCAAAATGTTCCAAACAGGCCCAGGAACTGCTCATGTACCTTTGTGTAAATGCCAAGTCATACAGGTCACCCGGTGCCGATGGGGGACAATACATTGTTCAAATATGCAAATTAAGAATGAAAACGAAACAGCTGACGCAATTGTTTTCAGTAGCCATGCGGTAAGTTCTATAAAATGGTTTTGCATCATCAATTACAATATCATCAATGTTCGCAATCAAATTGCATTAATTTGCATCATTGCTGATCTAATCGTTTAATTTTGCCTTTAGGGAAATGGTACGAGATGACAGTCTGAACTTGAAGAACGTTCTGGTTCAAATCGTTTACAACGAAATCTCTTTGCAAAGAAATCCTACCAATTACCCTGTTCTTGGTTCCGTACTCTCGGCATTTCCGGAAGCTCGCTCAGAACTTGCCGTGATTTTTATGGATCTCTTACAAAAGAAAGAGGAATTTATTGTCGCTCTACGACAAATTCTAAGGGACAGTATGCGAGCCTGTCGCTATGATTGCAATTTGAGTGATTTCGTCTTCGGGTTACTAAATATCAGGGTAAGAATCTTGAATTAAAAAATAATCCACATGTTAATTTTTAAAAAAGATTTTGAATTTATTTGGTTTTTAAAATTCTTAATTTTCAGGATCTAACCTGGCCTGAAGGAACGGAGATGCGAAATCGAGTGTTTCGAAATGTAGTGGATCTGGTCGTGTTCTCATTATTTCTTTCCTTTACGCCTAATGTCAAAGAGGCTTCCGTGAGTCGAAGTGAAAAAAGTGTAGGAGTACTAACCGTGAGTAAACGAGATTTTTTTTTAATTTCGAATTTTTTTTTTTTTTATAATTTGAAATTGCATTAATTGAACAATGAATGCGTAAAAGTCGTCCAGTTCCCTTTTCCTGTGTTATTTTAACTCGATTTGGTAATTTGTTTGTGCAGAATTTCTACAACCAAATTGCCAAAGTCCAGGAAGAGGCTCTCTCTTGGCTGTATTCGGTGGCTATGAAATTGTATCGTCCAGTCAAAGCCGATTATGTTGCAGCACTCTATAAGGTTAGTCGACTTTCTTTAGGAAATACCGTGACCGTCACTGTGAAATGTTTTTTTTTAAATATTTGGAACTATGTCTTTGTTGTTTGTTTTTACCATCAAAAACATCAAACGAAAACATTTTGAAATTAAAATTGTTTTAAGCATTTTAACTTAACCTTTTATGACTTTTTTTTATCTTTTTTTGTGCAATAGTTTATTCTGAAGGATCCGGTGAATGACTTAAACTACAAAGAAAACTGGCCAACAGAGTCAGATCGAAATATGTTTGCACGGCACTGCCTTGAAGTTCCGCTCCTAGAACCCGCCTTCTTGTGGGTTCTCTTCCAGGGATTTTCGAAGGAACACAACTTCTTCACCGTGGCAGAAATACTGGATGCCACCGAAATGATGGTGATGAAGGCCGCCGTGCATGGAGGGCGCATTGAAATTTCAAAGCCGGATCTCGTCGATACTCTCTTTCGATTGGCTGAGTACAAGCATCCGGACAATATTGCTCTACCAATAGGGTTGGAACCATGCTACTGTTTATAATGTGCTAAATATGGAAATAATTTAAAATTAAAATTTGTGCCTAGTTTTCGCCATGTTAATAATTTTTTCGTCATTTTAGATACGCCCCTCCTAAACTTGGAATTACAAAATCTTGTTGGAGAGTTTGGACCATGCTACTTGTGCTTGCTAGCTACAATCCAATTGTAATTGGGAAGAAAGGGTGGGATATGCTGCCGACACTTCGAGTTCTGATGGAAATGTGCATGACAAAGTACTAATTGAATTTTTGTATAAATCGTTTCGGTTTTTTTTTATCTTAGCTAAAAACAATTAATTTTTTGTCTGGTTTTTAGCCATTTTACATATCCGACCATTGCCTCTTCGGAAACAGTGGAGGAAATCACATCTCGAGAACTTCAATTGAGTGCGATTGAGAAGGAGCAAATTCTGGAGTTTGAAACGCATCTTGCAGCAGCATCTACCAAATGCACGATTACAGAGAAGAGCAGTATTCTATTAGCACAGGTAACGGCTTGAGAGTCTAAGAAATGCTTATGATGAATCATTCACTCTATGTCCATATTTTTTGCCCGCCAATAGTTTTAGAATTAATTAGTTTTAATTGAGGTTTTTAATTAATTTAAGCTAATTACTCTCGACCCTTACGGTAAACCGAGAACTCCGCAAGCATGGGTAATGCCGCACTTGAAGCAACTCAACGAACAGCTTCGGCTGGGCTACCGATTCTGTCGCAGTCGAAATCCAGATTTCCTTGTAGATCTAATGCAGGGAAAGACAGAGGCTATGCCTTGGCTCTCTGAATTAGTCACCGAAGGGAGTTTTGAAATATTGCCAGTACGCTCACTCTGCGAATTCATGCTGGGGCAGACGGATCGTCTTGTCAAGAATCATAATTCAGAAGGAGAAGGGGATGCTGGAGGAAGTGCCAGCGGCGGTGACAAGTCGCCCAAGAAGGGTCATAAGGGCTCCCAGCAGCCGGAACCTAGTAAAGAGGATGCGAAGTCAATGCAGCTATTACAGTATTTGCAGGTACACTTTTGAATTCCAGTACTTTTTCAGCGAAATAAGTTAGTCTCTAAATCGCTGATTTTAATCAGAATACCGTCCAGAAGAGTTCTGAAGATACGGCATCAGAGATTCTAGAATTTTTCTTCCGGAGGCTCTCTTTCCCAAAGGCGCAGAGCAGAATGCAGGGGATTCAGGTACGTCCATCGCTGGAAAAATACTTTTCCGCCTGTTTTGTGTTGTAAATCAGCGTTTTACGCTTTGTTTGAATATTTAATAGGCTCTACAGCTCCTTTTCTCAACGCCAAAGAAGCCACTCGATGACAACTGGCTCCTGGAAACCATTCCAGCACTGCCACTTTTCAGCGATGTGCGTCAGAATCTTACGAAATGTCTCCGTGAAGCGATTCAGGTGGAAAATGAGCCGGCCTGGATTGCTCGATATCTCGAGTTCTTGAGCATGTGGGGTGTGGTGGAGTCGGATACGATTTTGGATAATTTGGCATTGGACGTTACGCAGTTGGTTGTGGAGCGATGTATTGTGATTCAGGCGTTACTGACGCACAATCCTGAAGTTTACGACTCACTATTTGACATTTACTTGAATTATATGAAAAAGGCAAGCAAAACAAAGACAAACCAAAGAAGGTAAACAAAAAATTGTTTTATTTTTTTGATTAATATTGGAAAATTAGATTCGTGAACCGGGGAAGGACTGTCAGCAGTGGACTGGAAACATTGAGCAAGTTCTCGTGCGGTGGGACAAGGCTGGACTCGAAGCCAACATGAACATTCTCATTGTGCATGCCATTGTAATTCTACTCTCGTCGTATGCAGAGTTTTCAGCGGCGCATGAAGAGGGAAAGAAATCTACATCTTCAGCCTCTTCTCGGGACAAAGCTCCGACAGCAGTCACTGACATGCGCTATAACGAACTCCTGGAAATGTGGTTTCCGAAACAAACCGAGTATGCGCCGAAGGGGCTTCTGCTCAACACGGTGGAAGAGGCTGTACTGTTTCCTGATTGGATCAAACTCCGCATGATAAGGTCCAATAATTCACGACTTCTCGCTGCAGCCTCCGAGGATTTGGACATTGATCAACTCGTCCTATTCGTTCAATCCTTCGGAATTCCAATTCAGTCCATGACGTAAGTTGCACTACACAAAGAGTAATGTGCATTGCACAGTGAGTAATGTGCACTGCACATAAACTTCTCTTTTTGTGACTTTCTTAGGGGTTTGTTGTATTGTTTGGACAAAGCTGTTGAGGAAAGCCCCAAGAAGATGACGGAAGCGATTCTGGATCCCCGCTATATGAAAACGATTGTTGAAGTTCAGTGGAAACGGGGGGCGAAGGGAGGAGAAAAGTTTTTTCGTTTACTGAATCAGCTCGCTGTACCTGAGGATGAAACGATTGAGGAATTCAAAGTAGCAATTCCCTACAATCCTCGCCCTGTTCTCATACTGCCAGGACTCAACACTCAGAGTATGGCGAAGAGTTTCCAAAAAGGGCAATCGTCGCAATTTAAAGACCCAATTCCAATGGAAGTAACTGAAACGAAACCGTTGATGAAGCCCGTTTACACTCCCGTTGCAGAGGATTTAGATATCAGGAACTTATCAAAACAGTTACTCAATCTGTCGTCTCCGTCACAACGTCACCGAGGAGCGATTCCATTATTTGAGGACACCGGAACCGCCGCATCTTCTTTACGTTCATTTCCTTTGAAACAAGAGGGGTCAACGACCCCGGAGATTCAAACAAGGACCACCGTGGGGCAACTGGTGGATATTATTCGGGAGGTGGAGCCGTGCATTGTCAAGAATGCTCTCGACGTGCAAGTAAGAGTGGACGATATTCATTCGTTTTGAAGTTAGTGTCATGTTTTACGGGAACTTGAAAGGGTTGTGCCTGGTTGTAATAATTATTTTAATAATTGTTATTAATAATGAATGAATTAATTAATGTTATTGTTATTTTAAAGCTGGAACTTTTATTTGGTCGTGCCGAAATTACGCCACAGTGCCGTGCTTTTTTGCTCACTGTCCTTACACATGAGGCTGGATGGCAAACGGTGGAAGAATGCTTAAACCTTTTCCTAAAGGAATTTGTATCCAGGTAAAAATGACATCTTCATTACTTGTTAACATTTGTTGAGGAAAGTTTTCAGCGTATTTCAAAATTTCAAAAACATTGGATTGAAATGGATCTTGAAAACTTGAAAAACAAAACTTTTTGATAAAAATGTAATTGCGATGCACGAAGTTTTTTTTTTTAAATTTAGCTATGATCCTACTGCAGTGCTCGACCTGATAAGTTCCACAGTTTCGAATCCGAAGCTTTGGCAAGGTGTGGACAAGTACGTTCCTAAACATCAGAAGGAAGTCTCGGTATTTCAGTTAACTAACGACCAGGTAACAGTTCATAGTCACGAACAAGATGTTATTAATTAATTATTAAATTAAGCAACAATGTAATTATCAACGCCAATCAGCACCGATTCAGCGATTCAACCGAAATGTTCTTATTCACAGCTCTTGATAATGGCCGAATACATTGTGGAGGAGATCAGCCAGCTGGAAATGAAAAGTACAAAATTCTCAATTTCGAACTTGTTGGGTCCAACGGAAGCCCTTATACCGAATGGAAAGAAAATGAAGCACTGTCTCCAAGAGAGAGTAACACTTTGGCTCCGCTGCTGTGGACAGGATAAGGAAATTGTGGATGCAGTGATGAGAGCATTGGCTGAGAAAAAGTGAAGTTTTATTTTTTATTTATTAATATTTTAAAGAATGTGAAAACAAATTTCATATTTCGATTGTCTTATTTTTAGATCTCGAAATCCCTGTCTGAAGAAGTTTTTAGCCCAAATTTATGTAGAATTCCCGCAAGTTATACTCACTGAGAATTGGAAGGAGAGGCCAGAAGAGCTACTGAGCGGTTCAGACGAAAGTGGAAATTGCGTTTTGGACACCGTGTCCCACATTTTGATTAATGCGGTGGCCAATGTCCAACCTGGAAAAGAGTGGGCCAAGAAAGTGTCCCATGAATTCGAGCTCTGTCTCAGAAAAATTGCCTCTGTGCATCCAACATTGCTTTTGAGGTGATTTTTTTTAATTGTTTTTCTAAAAATTTTGATTTTTTTTTAGATTTTAAAATAGCATGTTTGGTTCTTCCGCAGACAACTTCCTCTGATGGGTGTTTTGTTGGAGGGTCGAGTTCATTTGGAGTTTCAAGTTTTTCATACGCAGAACCATCACATTCCTTTCAGAGTGTTTCTGGGTCTCTTTGACCTCATGCAGCCACATGTTCTCAAGCAATTCAAAGTTCTAAAGCCCATGCTGAGCCTTTACATGCAATTATTTGAGGTCAGTGTTTAAGTTATGGTTAACGCCATAATTAGTATTGATCATTTTTAGCAAGTTTGAATGCATTTTGCTTACTTATTTAGAATTTTGGCCATTTGAAAGACTATGGAATGACAGTGAGTCGCTGTTCGGTCCTTCTGCATAACCTTCTCTTGACGAATTCAGTGGAAATGAAGGATTTTCTTGGAAAGCATTACACGATTCTCAAGTTAGTAAAAAAAAATTAAAATCCTTTTTGCCTGTTTTTGGAGTAATGTCAATTGTAAGTGAGATTTTTTTTATGTAAATTTTTTTATGAAACAGGGAACTGGCGACGCAGAGTTATTATTTGAATGTTGGACCACTTCAAAACCTAATCACTTCCGTCGTTCCACCGAGTTCAAATGCGGAGATTTCTATTTTAACTCAAAACAGAAAGGAAATGGATCCGAACAGCATGAGTTCAAAACAGAGCAGTGAAATTCATGAGAAATTGGAGCATTCTAATAACAGTGATGGTAAAACTAAATTAAAAGCGTTTATCTGACGTGTGTTTATAATTTTGCTAAAATTTGATTTTTTTTTCTTAAACAGAGGTTATGACGGCTCTTGCGGAACTGGAATCGCTGGCAGCGCAAAATCCGGCCGTTTTGCATCAGTTCTCCGACAATTTGAACTCTTACTTGGTGTCGGATCTTGAAAGTTGTCGACAGATCTCATTCAATTTAATTCTGAAGCACATGACGTATGCTCCAGGTAAGTTGGTACTTAATTAGCCTAGTTTTTTTTAGTGTTTTGCTGTGTTTAAAACTGGTATTCGTAAATCAAGATAATCCCTTATTTCAAATTATTTTCAGGTGTAAGTAACCTGTACTTGAAATCAATTTTGCAAGCATTGAAGTCCCAAGTTGGATCTCGTACAATTGAGTCCTTCATGGACAGGGTTCCTGAGTTCGTTGTTTTGGCTCAAGGTAGTGCTCAATTTTAATTTTAATCAGTTTTTTTTTAATTTTGAAAAATTAAATTTGGTTTTTTAGACAACGCTGAAGTCATCTTGACACAAATGTTCGAACTCAGCCTTTCGTCGTCAATGTCAATGCTCCCAACAATCATCAAGAGTCTGAGTCTTCTCAGGAGTCAAGTCGGAACATAATTTTTGTTTGTATTTTTAAATAAGATTTAGCATAACTTAGCGTACCAGCTAATAAAAGGGTAGTATTTAAGTAATTTTGGAATTCTTGCGCTGAAAATTCGCAGCGTAAAAGCAGATGTCGAAAATACATATATGTATTTTTTTTAGAATTGTACAATTTTGTTTGGGGATTGCTTTTGACCCCTCGATTTTTATTTTTAGCTTTCTTTGCAAGCTAATTTTTAAGTTATTTTTTGGCTTGAGCGTTCGACTCTGGATCTGGAAGAACACCAGCTTCTCTCAGCGTTCTCGTCAACTCATCCACTTCTGCACGAATTAGGCGAAGTTGCGCTTGGACTTCGGTTCTCACCTGTGGTGAGTTGATTTCGATTAGTTAAGTAATTAATTAAAGTAATTATGTTAGTAATTAATTAATCTTAGCAATAATTGTTAATTACACTTTTCAGAACTTACCTGAGAAGGAATTACGTTTCCTGCGTGTCGAAAATCCTCATCGTGAATTTCCGTACTGCTTCGTGACGGGACGGGAAACTGGGAAGGTGCAAGTGACGGAAATGTGCTTGTTTTTCCATCATGGACGTCCAACTTCCCCTTGGCTCTGGTCATGCTCTGCATAGTAGAAACTGAGGGGTCCAGCTGCAATAAAAGGACATTTGACCTTTGACCTTTTAAGATCACAGTGGCTTTTTCGGCCAGCTTACTTGGTAGGTCATGTCACGAAATTCTGAAGGAGTCAATTCCCTCGTAAGTTCGCTTCTGGTCGGCAGTAGTCTCGGCGCAACTAGAATTTCTGCTGTTGAGGGACCCAGTGACTCGTCATCATTTGAAATTCGAATATTTACTGAAAAAATGTCGTTTAAAATGTACCGAGCCTTAGCAACACACCGGCGACAAGCCGCATGTAAAAATCTGTCATTTACTAGTTCAGAAAAAATGTAATTGTCGCTACCCGTTTCGGTGCTGTACTCAAATTCAACAGGTCGCGTGTCTCGCAAGCGTTCTCCAGAAACGATGCGCACATGAGGCTTGAAGCGATCCTGCGACGCTCCAGCCCCGGCACCGCGCGTGGTAGTTGTGTTATTTAAAATTCCAGCGTCGTCGCCAATGCCTGACAAAAGTGGACTTCGTGGGCTATGCGACACAAATGTGGTTAAAACACTAGAGTTATTTACTCTGTTGTCCCTCTTGATGAACCGTGTGAATTTGACCACACGCTGCGCAAATCGCTGTTTCCACGAGATCGCTGGCCTTGGCGCTGACGCATGTTGACCAATCGCCCGAGGAGACTTGGCCACGCTCCACAGGATTTTCGGAGGTAACTGTGCAAGCGTGTTCCAGCGCTCGTTGAGCTATGTCTCCAGCAACGAAATCAATGTTGATATTGTCATCGCAAATTGACGCTGAAGATCCTTCGGAGCGAGGTTGCGCTGCGCAGGCGTGTTCCAAAGCACGCTTTGCTATTTCACTTGCGACGGATTCCAGATTTTGAGAATCGTCGCAGATGGATGTTGTAGAGTTTGCATCGGAGGGGAAACCGTGCGCCCAAGCGGCGCAGGCCTGCTCCAAAGCCCGCCGTGCCAAATCGCTGGCCTGAGACTCGACGTTTTTAGCGTCATCACAAATTGACTCGGTGGAAGGCTGATTAGAAGGGCTACCTGACAATTGAAAATTGATTTAAAAAAAATGGCTTGCACAACGGTTGCGTAATGCTATCTACCGTGCATTTTTCCGCAAGCGGCGCATAACGCAGCGGCGACCACCTCACTGGCCCGTTGGCTCAAGCATTCACTCCAGTCACCCGATGGGGATATTGATGGACCAGGAATTGACTGTTCTTCATCTGGGAATTTCATGTCTGATGGAGCTTCAGGTGTGAAATCGCTGATTTGCCCAGCGTCTGTTGGGACAATCAGAGCAATATCGCTGATTTGTCCAGCGTCTAATGGAACATCGGGAGCAAAATCGCTGATTTTTCCAGTGTCTCCCATTGGCACTTCCAAATCCTTCCTGGTTGGTCCAGCGTTTGATGGAGTATCAAGTACAAAATCGCTGATTTGTCCAGCGGCTCCTAGTTGCACTTCTTCTGGTATAGCAGAGGTTGAGATCGGCGGAGACCCTTCCACTATTGGAATTTCAGCGGGTTCTTCTACGCCTTTCGTTGAAGCGTCATCGAGTTCTTGCTCTCCACCCTCCACTTTTTCCACTGATCGCTGAAACCTGGGAACCGTATCGGTAGCTGGTTCGAGCTCTGAAACCGTCAGTATTTCCGGCATAGACGCTGGCTTTCCGTCGTCCGCTAGATTCTGCGCTGAAATATCAGTGTCTGGTTTAGTAGAAATACTTTCTGGTTCTGGTTTTTCGAACAATGGTGGCACTTCGTCCTCAGACTGGTCTAATGTGCTTTCTTCAACTTTGTCCACCGCTTCCGCGGTGCTTGGTACCTCGTCGACAATTGGTACGACGAAAATGGCCTCCGATGGTTTCTTCGCTGGTTCAACTGGTTTCTCGACTGAAATTTCTTCAGGTCTTAATTCTTCCGTTAAAATTGTATCTGGTTCCTCCTTTTCAACCTCCACTTCATCTACTGGCTCAAATCTCGGAACCGTGTCGGTATCTGGTTCGAGTGAAACCTGTACCATTTCTGGTATGGACGCCCGTGCTCCTTCGTCAACTTGCTTTTGTCCAGGAATATCTTCCGGTTTTGTAGTGGAGACGCTCTCTGGTTCTGGTTCTGGTTTTTCGACCAATGATGGTACTTCGTCCCCATACTGCTCGGATATGTTTTCGTCAACCGTGTCAACCATTGGGACGGTATTTGGTGTCTCATCGGCTACTGGTACCAAGCCTCCTTCAACTGGTTCCAAGTCTTTTGGTGAAATTGGTCTCTCGACGAAAATGGTCTCCGAAGGTTCCTCCATTGGTTCAACTGGTTTCGGAACTGAAATTTCATCTGGTTTTAACTCTTCCGTTGAAACGTTATCCACTTCTGGCTTTTCTGCCTCCACTTCCTCCTTTGGTTTCATAATTTCTGGAACCGTTTCGGTAACTGGTTCTGGTTCTGAAACCTTGAGCATTTCCGGTGGAGGTGCCGGTTTTACAACATCAGCTTCCTTCCGGGTGGGAATATCTTCCGGTTTTTTAGAAGAAGTTATTTCTGGTTCTGGTTTTTCGACCAATGTCGGTACTGCGTCTTCAGAATGATCTGCTATGGTATCCTCAAATGTGTCCACCACGGGCGCGGAGGTTGCTACCTCAACCTCATCAGTTATTGGTACCTCGGCTTCGGGTTCTAAGTATTCCGGTGAAACGGTACCCGGTTCCTGATTTTCAGGTTCCACTTCTTCCGCTGGTATCTCACTTGTCGGAACCGTGTCGGTAACTGGTTCGGTCTCTGAAACCTTGGGCATTTCCGATACGGACGCCGGTGTACTTTCGTCAGTTTCGTTCCGTGTGGGAATCTCATCTTCCGGTTTTTTAATAGGAACGCTTGGTTCTGGCTTTTCGACCAATGGTGGTACTGCATCTTCATACTTATCTTCACCGTTTTCTTCAACCGTCTCCACCACTGGTTCGGCATTTGGTGTCTCATTGGCAACTGGTACGACGCTTGAAATGGTTTCCACTGGTTTCTCTTTTGGTTCAACCAGTTTCTCGACAGAAGTTTTTTCAGGTTCTGAGTCGTCTAACGGAGGTGAAACGTTATCGAGTTCTTGCTTGGCAGGCTTCTCAACTGGTACCTGCTTCGGAACCGTGTCTCTAACTGGTTCTGGCTTTGAAACCTTAAGCGTTTCTGGTTTGGACGCTGGTCGTTTGTCGTCGACAACCTTCTGCGCTGCAATACCATCGACTGGTTTTGTAGAGATACTTGGTTTTTCCTTGTCAACTTGTAGGGGAGGGGGAGTACCATCGTCTGGTTTTGTAGTAGCGACATTAGCTGGACCTGGCTTTTCGACCAGCGATGGCACTGCATCTTCAAACTGGTCAGAATCTTCTTCAACGGTGTCCACCACTGGCGCGGTTTTTGGCGATTCATCGCCAATTGGTACGACGACTGAAATGGCCTCTCTTGGTTTCTCTTTTGGTGGTGCAACCGATTTCTCGACGAAAATGGCTTCCTTTGGTTTTGCAGCGAGTACAACTGGTTCCTCGACTGGAAGGCCTACCAACTCGGGCTCTTTCCCCTTCAGTACCAAAAATAAACAATTTGTGCCGATTTTCTGCTAAAAAAATCGCTGAAAACATACCTCTTCAGCATCGCTGAATGGAGGAGTTTCCTGAATCTCAGGTACCGGGACAAATTCTTCTTCGTCCAGGATCGGTTCATTCAGTACCGTTTTCGTTGAGAGGTTGTCTGCCGATTCAGCGCTTTTTCTAGCTTGCTTAACTTCATCTGTAGAAAAGCGAGTTTTAGATAATAATCGCTGGACACACAGGGCTTAGGTGATAATCGCTGGAAAAAAAAGGCTTAGATGCTGGAAAAGCGAGAAGCGTCTAACCAGAGCGCCGAGGTTCCTTCGGAGGCTTTGGAGTAGATTTCTTTCTCGGTAACGCCTCAATCGCTCCAGCGTCTTGAGGTGGTGCTTCTGCTCGCTGCTTTGAAACTTCATCGCTGGATCGCTTATTTTGCTGCAAGTAAACCGGCTCCAGACCTTGCTATTTTCAAAAGCAAAATATTTTTGTGCAATTTAAATCAGCGTCATTGATGAAGCGAAAATCGCTGAATACCGATAGAGACTTGACGATTTTGTTTGTGGCATAATCTGTGAAATCCTTTTGCATTTTTGGATTAGCTGGATTTGGACTAACACGGTCCATGGTCATGCCCGCCACGGTGTCAATGGCGGTATTAATTTCAGTGTCGCTTTCCACCCGAGACACATTCTCTCGCAGTTTTTCTAAACCAGGATTTTTTTTCGAATTCCTCAAATTTTTTTAAATTTAAAACAACATTCATATTTCTAATAATTTACGCCAGCCGTCGTCAGTTTTCAACGCCTTGCGCAACTTGCTGGATAACTTTTTTTTTAGCGTCTTTTTGAGCTCATTTCGTATGTTATACAACTCTTGCGTCATTTTCCCGCACTTCAGGGCCCAGTCGTCACCGTGCCCGAATTGGGCGCACGGTCCGGAGCACGGTCGTTGCGGCGGTTCCATATGGATTTGATTTCGTTTTCGTACTGGAATCACCGGTTTCTGTAAATCCTTTGGATCGATCCCTTCGCGGCAGATGTAGTCCAAAATTCGTTTTTCAGCTTCTTCGGCAACGTAATTGACGACACATTTCGTCAAGCTGGAAATAAGATCAGCGTACGTCGCTGATACGACCTCACCC
>VYYI01000794.1:0-25645 GCA_021029175.1 Bilobella aurantiaca
GTTCCGAGTACCGTTCTCAACCTTGACATAAAGAGCTTTTGGTTTCTTTGGGCGACACTGTGGTTGTTTAGGTCCCAAACCCATAGAAGTCCAACGGAAGTGAGAAGTTCACGCATCTGAGTACACCAGTTCTCTTTATCTCGATTTAGATTGAGCTGCATAATTTTGAATTTGCAAATATGCCGCGTTCAGCAGCACCTGCAGCCCTTGTGCTTTTTAAACCTAAATTTTTGTGAAGTGGAATTCAGGAAGGGGAGGACTCCGCAACTAATGTCCGGAGCTCCATCATATGGTTTCTGGTGAAACGCACGTATATAAAATTATTGAGCGAGCGCCAGAGGGAAACATTAAAGATTTCCGGCGTTGTTAATTGCAGGTTACACTTCAATCGTGTCCGCTGTAGATTCGCTTATATTTTTGCGAGAAATAATTTAGAGGTACATAGATTACGGCGACGCAGGAAGTTGGAAGTTGGAAGTTTCTTGGAAGTTTAATAGAGAGATTTGGAATCAAGGATTTGCAACTCTAGAGCAATGGTCGGCTTTCTACCAAAATTGCCAGTGTCGGGGCGAGTGTCAACTTTTCATTTCTTGTGCAGGATCTAAGCTATACGTAATGTCTTCTACAATTTCTAGAACTTCACGTTAAATTACTAAAGGTTATTGGTAATACTGTAGTACTGTACTGTAGTTTCCAAATATTCCAAGTTTGTGGTTGTATTTGCGACAAACAACGCAACACAGTTTACGTAAGAGATACTAAAAACGGTACACGAATCAATAAAGTTTGGTTTTAGGTTTTTACTGAATGAGACTCAACGTCAGTTCAGTAAAAACAAATTAAAATAGAACAGTAGTAGAACAGCCCAAAATTTGGTATGCTCGATCCATCATCCTTTCTCGTTTAGAGAATATCTCTTTATTATTGTGTTAGGCAAACACATAACCGATAATTATTTCTTCATACGGGAATTATATTATCAAAGCCGGACCATTTATCAGTATCAGTACAGATCAGAGCCATGTATGCAAACTACGCTACTAGCATCTTTGGAGAACTTCAAGTTATTAAGTTAAGACAGTAAAAGGTTTGAATCCAAATTTCTTATAAAAGTGTAGAAAGTTTTTTGTTTGTTTTAAAATTTGTTACTATTTGGGAAAGCGCGTATGGTTTTACAGTTGATTGTAGGCTGGAGAAATTGTAGTAACGATCAGATTTTTTAATGATTGGACATTCCTTAACGTACCTAAATTACCTAAACCTAAATGTACTTTTTATATTATATAGTACCTGTCTAATAAAATAGGTTAGGAAATATAGGCTAAAATTGAGTCTCAGCAAATTAAGTCATTTGCACCTTGGCCATATAATGAAAACTTACCTACGGCAGACTTCATCGTATCTTATTATCGAATAATTGGAAACTAATCTTCTTTTATGGCGTTCTTCGGTTGGACATTGAAGTACATGCCAATATATTTCTAAAGTTCCAATCTTGTAAAAAAAAAGTGTGTGCGTATGTACAGCTCCACAACTTTTCAATATTTAAATCGAGATGACGGCGAAGTAATTTAAGAACAGTATTGGATAATTTAGAAATTAATTTTAGAAGCTTATTTAATTTAGAAAATATAGATAACTTAATGTAAAGTAATTAGGCGTTTGCAGAATCGAGTTGTTAGTACAGAATATAGATATATGTAAAAACAAATATTTGAATAAATATAAGTAACTTAGAATAAATTATTAATTGTATATAACTATAAATTAACCATAATTGCAATTACCATTTGATTATGCAAAATTATTGCAACAAGCAAAGCTGTCATTGCTACTAACAATTCAAATGTCTTTTCCAGCATGTTGAAATTTAAATGTTAGTTTGATACATTTGCCTCTGTGAGGTTTAATTTTCAAGTAGGAATTTATTAAAAACTTAAACTATGTACACATTTTGTTTAAATTAAAATGAATGATGCGTTGTAGTGAGATTATCTTTACAAATTCCAATTTCAAGAGAAACTGACATATCTAGATAAAATTCCTGATGCATTACACAAGTTTGTTATAATTCTTAGTAACAGTTTGGCACTTTATTTTTTTTCAAGTGTCGGTATCAATATTCCATCCGTTTATCTCCGAATTCCACACTACCTTAATAATATAAAATGAGCAGAAAAAGAACCATCCACAATCATATCGCAGAAACGAGCAAAGCCTAAAGCCTCTCAGTCAAAGTCAAAAAATTTTCAGATCACAAAAAATGCATCTTTCGACAATGCTAACATTTTTTCTTGTTTTGCTTTTTCGAAGTAAGTTTGCGTTGCGTTGCTCGGACTTGAGATTTTCGGATGTAGCTTAAAATGTTTGTTAACATTACAAATTTTACAATACTAACAATTGCATTTTGTTCAAGTTGCTATTGGCGGAACACCTGGATTCCATTGCCCTAGACGAGATGGCGGCTTTGTATTAGTACCTTGTGCAGAGCACTGCAACACGGCTCACTGTGCACCTGACGGTGGAGTATGTGACGACGACTACAATTGTATCTGTGGCCCGTTCTCTACTTGTGCACGTAAGTAAAATTTTAATATTGGTCAAAAGCAAATCCGCTTCAATTTAAACACAAGCCATAGACACAATGTTAAGTGTCTACAAATATTCGCGGGATTACCACTGCTTTCAGTACGCTCTATTACACTCTCAGTGTTTTTAATCGGATATAAAGTCTAAACTATATACTCTTCCGTATCTTATGGTCTATTGAAATTGGTTTTGAAATAAAATTTGAAACATTCAGAAAACAGAATTTGTGTTGTTCGTAGCTCCAACAATTCAATGCAGTGCTCCATCTTCGATTGAAGAGCTGGCATGTGAATTTGACTGTCAGTGCAATCATGGAACGGTTGGAGGTGCTTGTGATTATGAAGCAAAAGGATGTAGATGCGACAAACCTAGTGTAAGAAACTGTGTTAATTTGAAACTCAGAAAACTTGAAATACTATATTCGATTTTTTATTTTTTAAAATGGAATTTGTAGCTTACTGCTTGTCCGATGTTCCTGAGCTCTCCTCAAGCCATTCACGAAATGCTGTCTCTCCTACGTAGAAAGCAGTTTGTTTAAAACTTACAACTAATAAAGTGATGAGCAATTGAGCTTTTCTGATGCAATTTATTTTAATTGGCTACATTGTTTTTATCTTAAACGAACTCGGTTTAATACGCACGGGAGTTAAGTTTACAATTAAAGAACAAGCACTCCCAGGGAACATAACTACTAGGGTTAACCTAACAATTGTAATTCTAAACAAAGACTAACTAGAAGCCGAATAGTAAAAATATCAAGGCAGAAGGTAAGGTTTTGGAATTGGCAGTCTGCAACGTTTGTGTCAGAACCACAGTCAATGTAGACATTCCTTCTAAATCTCAGCGTCCCAATGAATTAATAAGTCACACAGTCATCGATTATGAGCGAACAGACGAATTGGTTATAATTAGGTTTGCAAACAAATTAGGTTTATAGATTCTTTTTCGAAATTTACAGCATTTTTAGAATTTGTAAAGGATTTAGCACAGGGAAACGGACGCTTCAAAGAATGTGCTACTAGTTTTAGTATTTAATGTATGTTTACATTAAACTTAAACAATGCCCCTGATATTTTCCCCTTCATGACGTCACAACTTTTTTTTGTTGACTTTAAAAAATGGTTGCTATGCTTAACGGACATGCCCTGGGCTAACCTGTAAATTTGTCTAATGATATTTTTGGTCCAGAGCGTTTTAATATTAATTGTTTCCCTTAAACCAATGTTCGTCATTTTAATAATCGAGATTTGAAAAGAATTTAATTTCTGCAGAAAGGAGTAACAGTTTTATTGTTATATTTTTTTAAGATAAATTTTATTCTGATGAAAACGCCTCTGGTCTCGATTCGTCTTTATTGTAGGTAGTTAAGTGGACATTTTAGTAAGATAGCGGAGTAATAGGTTTATTATTCTAGTTCGCCAAACCCACATTGAATCAAGCTCATAATGGACCAAATTCGAGAAGAACAATAGTATTGGAATAGTTACAATCGACCAAATCATATGATGCATTCCCACCAAGGCAATGCCGTGTTAACATAGCAAATGGATAACTTCAGAGATTACTAAGCACTAAAATTTGCCTAGTTTATCTTGTGCGTAACCGATATGAATATTGTCACTGTAGCGTCACCTAGACCCACTACCGAGCGATGTTACTTGTCTAACGGTGCTCTAAACTGGTCAACCTATGACCTTATGACTTAATGAAATGACTCAAAACCGCTTTCCAAGCCAAAACGACGGGTCAAAGGTCAATGAACTTTTATTTAAAAGGTAATGAATAATAATACACTCTGACTGTGCACAAATATAGAGGTTTTGCCCACTCAGGACGTTTGACGAGAGGTCAGATAGGGATACAGAGGATAATAGTGAACATACAATGATTCTTGAACAACGGCCTGTCAGCCCTTTTATAAGCGACTGACAGCGTCCGTTGGTTAACAAACTGCTCTCTGATTGGTTGACAAGAATATCTAATACAACTGACACTTGTGTTTACGCACACGATAAACTAACTGACAGATAACGACAACATACAACTAATAGAGGTTTATGTTACAAAAATAACCTAATTGAAGTTAATGGATTTTTGTACCGTGACAATATTGCCGAAAATCCTCGTGACAATGGGAAAGGTACTTTATTTGTTCTAGGACTTGTCTCTATCTTTTCTATCATTTTCTTCATTTTTCCTTTTTAGTTTTTTTCTATTTCACTTCACTTTCCTGTAGTTTGTCGTTGAAACTTAGGGTTGGAACTGGAAATAAGATCAAGCCAAGCGCTTAGGTCAAACGGATACATTGGATTTCTATCAATATGAAATAATGGTGACTACTAATTTATCTTTTATACAATACGTTTGAGAACTCTGCATTAATCCAAAATTATTATTACAGTGGCTGTCTGTATTCGTATAAGGATAGTTTGATTTTTAAATTAGTTTTAGTGTTTGATTTCACGAGTCCACTAATTTTGTGTTTAAAGAATATTAAGAATGTTCAAAACTAATAGGTATTTTCTTTGAGTTACATGAGCATGAACGATGGATGGTTCTGCAAGATGAGGAGGAGCAACAACGTAGGGAAGAAATTGCCATAAATTTGTAAATTCTGTTATTTCATGAAAACATATACATCAACCAGCAATTGATTGATGGCATTTTGTTTTTAGTTTCACTGAAACGATTATAAGGTACGTTCCAAATTTTTCGGTGTAAGAATGATTGGAGATTACGAGATCTACAGTCCGTTAACAACTGAGCATGTGGCTACGGGTCTGCCACACAATAAGCTTATAATTTGGAAATCTTTATGTGTAGTTGAATGTGGCATTAAATTAAAAAGAACTCATCCAGTTCCGGTGGAGAAAATTTGATTCTATTTTAGCATGAAATATTTGAACGGTATTTTAGCTTTTAAAGTGCTATTAACTTACGAGCGAAAATTGCGTGACATGATAATTCTACAGTGAATTTTGCAGCTTGTTTTTTTGTATTGTGAATTGTGTTTAAGCACCACTGGTAAACTTTAAAAGGTTATAATTACACCTTGATTAACCTAGATTGTCCTGGTCTGAACACAAAGGTATTACTAGAAAACGATCTAAACAGAAAACACAAATGGGAGTTAACTACGAGGAAGGCAACTAATAGGTTAAACGTTTAAACTAACTTAAAACAAATATTTAATATTTTTACTTTTTTTTTCATACAATACGTTGAATCATTTATTTTTAATTATATTTTTTAGATCTTCGGAAAAGGTCTACGCAGTTCTAAGAAGGAATCGTTTACACTTCTAAGAATCAAAAGTCTCACAGAACTAAAAAAAAGACGTCTATTTTAGAGAAGAACACCCCTGTGACATCCAACGCGCTTGTTCTGAACTTACATTTGATTAAACAAAAAAGAAGCACGTTTTTCAACTAAAGTAACTCTGAGTGAGGAGTAAAGCAAATCATTAGAATCTGTGAACAAGCGTGTTTGAATAATTTCTTTTGTTAGGTTGGCAAACGATGGCGAGTTTTTGTTCAAAGCTAGTTTTTTCGAGGGCTAGCTTAACACCATATGGCCTAAAGGGCGTAACATATGCACGGTCTAAAGCTAAAGCTAGGGCAACAACGCTGGTGACACAGATGAATCACATTTGACTTGAGTACTAGCCCATCTCAAAATGGGTGTCGACTCTACTTTTAAAGTTTACTTCAAACTTTTTCCTTGAAAATTTATCCTTTCTTCAATTTTTTTTTACATTGCATTAAATTTGCTAAACTATAAACAATTAAATTCATTAAACAAAGCACACGTTTGAATGATGGCAAGGTCCCAGCCGATCCCGGCCTCAAGACACAGAAGTAGTAGCCAAGAAATTGAAGTTTCTTAAATTCAACGAAGACAAATTGAACTTTTCCTTTTAAAATTATCATGTCCAGTTTGTAACTTCCTTGTCAGGGAATCTGCATTATGACCACTTAAATCTCCACCTTTCACAGAATATGTAAACATTTTGGCTTTTGCATGTCGCTAATTGAGTAACACCATCCAGTTAAATACCTTTAAAGACAAAAAAGACTTTCATTTAAAAAAGATATACCGTCAATTACTTAAAGTGCTTCGCAGTTCGCACGGTAGTGTCTAATTGAGATGTAAATAGTGAAAGAATTTTGCATTCTAATCGGATTTGCTTACATTTGCTTTGAAAATAAAATAACGGAAGACCTTCGAATCTTTACACAAACTAAAAAACTACCCGTGTAGGTCGCATTGAATTAAAAGAGTCGATTTCTTTTGGTATTGCTCCACATAAGTCTTTTGAAGCCAATGTAGAATGTAACATAGATTAATTACTTTGGTTCTCATGCTTTGACCAAATGCTCTAATGTTATTTCGAAGTAGCAGAAAGCAAATAAAAGTTAATTATTAATACGTGTATTTTTTAAATGTATTTTCAAGTTTATACTTTAGGATTTGAGCTGTATTATGCAACTTTTTAATTGTACATAAATGCTATATTTGGCTCTCAATTTATTGCAAAATATTTATAATTCAATACTCAATAATCGACTAAAGAATAACTTACGGTTTCCATAATATTATAAGAACTTTGATCGATAGGACATACTTGGCAGAATTACGTAAACAATTAACTAACATAAGTAAATCAATGGAAAAAATGATATTCCGTATTTTCGGATATGCTTTTACAATAGTTTATTCATAACTTTCTAGCATCAGTTGTTATTATTACGTCGATGTAAATTTCAAGATGTTTCATTGCGGAACGATTCATCAAAATATATTTTATCTTAGCGGTTAAGTTTTTTTCCCCTCCAAGGGCAAAACGGATTAGATATATTGCTCCTATCTGATTTGCTTGCGCCGGGTATCGATCCCGTGCCTACGTCCATACAGTGAACTGTTGTTGGATATGGAGCAGATCCACCTTCACCAGCCATGTAAAACCGATTATTCCGAGGTACGTACACCGAAATAGAAGAGTACATCCAATAAAAGTCTTCGATGACATCAATTATTTCATACGTCTCCGTCTCATGGTCAAACCGACCAAAGTGCTCACAATTTTGCTTGTGACTAAAGGTAATCGTGCTACGTCCAATTGCAGATGCCGTTAGAATAGTGGTATCTGTCCATGCGCTCAGAGACGTAAAATTATTTGTTGATGGAGTGTATTTGTATACACCAAGGTAATTGTCATGAAATAGGTAAATTTCTTCATCAGCTTCGTCATATACAGCAATCCCACTTCGGAAGGCTACATCAAAAATCCCGAGAACTTCAAGTGTGTTGGCTGCGGTATCAAACCGGACAATTTCTTTTGATTCGTAGCCGTCATAATCAAATCCCCAAAATATGTAAATTATATCGCCAACAGCAGTGGCTGCCACTTCCCTTAAATTTCGGCTCAAATTGTTGACGACAATTGGCGTGGGTTCGGTTGCCGATAGCTTGTAAATTGCAGATTGTTCAGAATCCCAGGGGTTACGACTTCCGCCGATGTAATAAATGTTTCCTCTTGTGTCGGCAACTGCTGTTCCAAAGGCAATTGGAAATGGAAAATGTGCAACAACTTCTGATTCTTGCGTAGTTATATTGTACTGAATGATTTCGTCGACGAGCACTTCCCGACTGTCGCTTTCGATTCCGCCCAAAAAGAATATGCTGTCACGCCCATCATATGCACCAGCCAAGTCCCTTCTACCGCTTGGTAAATTACCGCAATTTCCAAAGACAAAGTCGCATTTTGAGGTGGATATTAAGTGAAGGATCAGTACAGTGATGGCTATGATGTTACTTGTGCAAGCCATATTTAGGCCAATGAGTTTAAGAAAGTAAATTCTGTTTACCTATTTATGGAATTGTTAGCTACATACTTGAATTCCGTCGATGCCCTTCCTAACATTTTTTGATTAAGCGGAGTGCTTTGATGATTGCATTGATGAACTAATATTATCAGATCCGTGGCAAATTTGATTACAAATTTATTGATCGATTGAAAAACAGGGCCTATCAGAGTCCACGTGCGAACTTTGATAAGCAGCGATTATTTCCTAAATAAATTAGGTCATTTTACAAATACTTCACGGGAAAAGCCATAATCTAATATAACGCAGAATTGCCAAATAATAAATTTAACCTATTCTAAGCACAAAGTTAATTGTTGTGAGACGATGTCTTAATTTTGAGAACTTAAAACTAAAAATCGGAATGGAAGTAACAAGAAATAAAAATTTGTAACTAAACGTGTATTTACCGTATAAAAAGCGGAGAATAATTTGTCTTGGTTATAATTTCAATTTAGTTTAAAATGTGTGCTTCTCTCGTGATTTCTGTAAATAAATAAGTAAATGTTGGTTCATGTTAATGCTCACATTGACTGATTGGCGCTAAAAGTAAAGTAACAAAGTCAATTGTACAAGGTAATCATGACATAAAATATTAATATTAAATTTTTTTTAGAAAAAACCAACTGTCAAATTGCTGTATATTAATTTCACGCGGGAATAATCCTTGTGCAATCTGAAATTCTCTTTGACCTGTAACTTGTCGTCTGGAACATTTTTCTGTGTTCAATACCCAGCTCCTGCGTAGGTAACGTTTTGCAGTTTTTGACCACAGATATCGTACCAACTGTCTTCAGCATAAAACATAAATTTATAATATCTATATTGAGCTGTTTTAACAACAGTATATAAGCTCATTAGGAATAATAGCATTTTGTTCTAGAAAACCCAAACACTGAAGAAGTAAAATAACTGAATTCTAAATAAATTAAATTAACGAAAAACCTCTTTGATTTTGCCCGCTTGGAATTGAAATAGTATTTTCATTATTCTCTAGTATATTGGAGTTTTAATCTCAGATTTGTTTGAAAATATTAATATGAATAATATTTTCAAAATTCAAACTATCAAACACAAATAACTTTATTAAACAGAAATATCAAACAAATGAATCAAATGTTTAAGTCATTGGGTAGGCATTGCAAATTTATTCACTTAAGTTCAATCATGTTTCCATACTACAGTATCCTAAAGTTTAAACAAGTTTATTTTAATTGAATGTGCTTTTAGTGTTTCTGCCTGTTTCCTTTCCAAGGACAATATGGATTTGAACTTCTGTTTGAAATTGGTAGCATTTCGGGGCCTAAATCCATGCAATGTATTGTAGTTCCATATGGAGCCCATAAGCCTTCCCCAGCCATGTAGAAATGATTATTTCCTGGTACATACACTGAGATAGAAGAAGCCATCCACTGAAAGTCTTCGATAACATCAATGATCTCAAACGTCTCTGACGCATGGTCAAAACGACCAAACTGCTCACAATTCTCGTAATGACTGAAAGTAATTGTACTTCGTCCAATCGCCGAGGCGGTTAAAACCGGATTATCTGTAGTCGTCGTCAGCATTGTCAAGCTATTTGTTGCTGGAGTAAACCGATATACGTTGAGCCAAGTGCCGTGGAATAAGTAAATTTCCTCATCGGTCTCGTCATATACAGCTATTCCATTTCGGTAAGGTTCGTCATAGACTCCCACAACTTCGAGCGTATTGGTCACCGTATCGAACCGAACAATTTCCTTTGATTCATAACCTTCATAATTGAATCCCCAAAATATGTAAATTATATCCCCAACAGCAGTGGCTGCAACTTCTCTCAAATTGCGACTCAAATTGTTCACGACAATTGGCGTTGGGTCTCTTGCAGATAGCTTGTAAATTGCTGATTGTTCTGAATCCCAAGAGTTTCGACTTCCGCCTATATAATATATATTGCCTTTTGTATCAGCGACAGCAGTTCCGTGTGCAAGAGTATGCGGAAAATGGGCGACAACTGCTGATTCTTGCGTAGTAATATTGTATTGAATGATTTCGTCAACTACAACTTCTGGGCCATCACTTTCGATTCCGCCCAAAAAGAATATGCTGCCGAGGCCATCATAAGCTCCTGCTAAGTCTCTACGACCGCTCGGTAAATTACCGCAATTTCTGAATACAAGATCGGCCTGTGCCGTACAGAGTAGTTGTGAAGTGAGTAAAGTGGAGATTACTACGAGGCAAACACAATGCATATTTAGCATGTTTGGTATTTTGTCTAACTAGGAATAATATTTTAATGTTACAACTTGTGCTTATATTTAAAAAATTTCAAAGTTATCTACGTGAACTACGTGAGGTATGGCAGGCCGTTATAATGATGTCGGGTACTTCAATAATTACATAAATGAACAGAATCAAGCTCATGACAAAAATTATTATGAAACGGAGATAACGCCCGTCAAGGCCTTAAATATAATTTGTGCAATTGATTAGACTTATTATGTAATATACTTTGTAAAGTGTCTGCAAATTAGGTAATGATTTTCTCAAAATGAGGAACTACTTCTATATAGTCACGCAAGTTAATGACTTTCGGTTAGCGGTAAAATGAAAATAAGACGTGTTCATGTTACGTGTAGTAAAACGGTTCCTTCAACTATGCATGTCAGGAGAGCCTGGTTTGCTGTAAACAAAATATTCAAGAATTGCATTTTTTTTAATATACTAACAATGTTTACTAACTAGTTGGACACGGAGTAGGAGTTCAGTTTAGATGCTAAAGTTAGACCAAAACTGTATATCTAAGCGCTGGGAAAGCCTGATTTTCTAAAGATTTTTGCGGATGCTAAGATTGTATTTACTTTTAGGACTCAAAATACTGTACAATTTTGTTCGGGTGGTACTTTATCTGTTTCAGAATCCTCTAGGCTGATGTTGCATATATGGCGGTATTATTCGCTATTTCTTTTGTTGGCGCATGCGGATTGAGGCTGACATAGGCTGGAACAAAAGTTACCGTTGCATCATTGGTAGGAGATTTCTTGGTACGGACTTTCGGTTTTCTTGGTTCCCGACTTGATTGTGTTTTTTACCGCCAGAGAGATGGTATTATAGCTAGAAACATGAAGTTGCGGGTAAGCAACGTTAAAACTGCCGCGGCTTTTCTTAAACTATCGTGCTGATAGAGTGTGGCCATGGCCGCTCACTTGAACCGAATTGAGCAATACTTGAAACTTAACAAACTAGTTGAACTAATTTAATTCTTATTTTTAAAATATTTTGGTTGCTTTAATTTAACGGCTAAAAGCAAAGTGATATGATATAAATTTTACAAACTAAGATTTCCCTTCATAATAGACGTAATCATATTTAATTCACCATAGAAACGGTTTTGGGTGTTCAGTTTACTATCATTTTTAACATACAATTCAAAAGATCATGGCCTAGAAAGGCAGAGATATCAAGAAGGCATGAGTTAAATTTTCAAATTTAATAATTGAATAAAGCCATCATACTCATATTTCCTTAGAATGAAGATGAAGGGCCACTCTAATAAATGCACTATTTAACAACTTTACAAACATATAAACATATGCCTAGTTTCATGCTTATAATTTTCACTGCACTTGAGACATTTTTGTTTCTAAAGGAACCATTTGTGAGTCTTCAAAGTAAATAAATATTAGCATCCGCACAAATTGTAAGAAAATCATGATTTCCCAGTGCTTCAGAAATCGGAAATCAAACTAATTAGAAATTATTTTTGAGCAATCTAAACGTCATAGTTGGACTTAACATATGTGAAATTTCATACTCACATATGTAAAACTCAATTTACAAAAGTTAGTTATTGCTAATTTTTAATTCCAATTAACCAATTAGAAATCGTTTTTGACCCAACTAATGTCATAGTCATGTTCAGTGCACATAATAACCCCCAATTCTGTGCGAACCATTATTTCCAATATTTAATTTGTTACTGTTTGTTAATTACAATTAACTAAATTAAGAATGCTTTTTGATCAACTTAAATGTCCAAGTCATGTTCAGTGATGCCCCCAATTTCATGTGAAGGCGAAGGGTTAAATTTTACTAATTGTTACAAATGGTTTTTGACCCATGCTTCAGCGTATCTAGAAACAAATTTTTTAATTTAATTTTTCCGATTTAAATTTTTCTTGGTCAGTGTAGTCAGGATAGTCAGCAATTTACTATGTCAGAGACATCCCTGACCACGACCCTCTCACCAAGTGCCTTATTTATATTAACCAGTTAAGCAATTTGTAGTTTAGTGTAATTAATTAAAGTTAATTTTAATAAAACAAATAAACGAACTTGTTTGTTTGAAATTATTGGAGGAAATGTGACTGAGAATGTGGTGAGGGAATGCCACCTTCCTACCACCCCACCCTCTTGCCTTTTTTCTTGCGCATGCGCTATGGTGCCTGACTACCACTCATGTCACCACTTGCCTTTTATATACATTAACTAGGTAACAAACCCGTCCTTGGAGGGGGGATACCCTTAAACAAATCGATTTTCCAAGAGTCAGTGTTATTAATTGCTGATCACAATTAACTAATTAGGAACACGACATACTGTTATGCTGGAATACTGTTTTCACAAGAAATTACCAACCAGCAAGCGCCGCGTTCTCAGCTAGTTTGAAATAACTGCACTGAACCCGTTTTCCGTTTTATGTTTATTTATAAAAATAATTTTTCTTCGGGTGAGAGATCTTTAACATTTTCACTTTCTGATATTGCGTCCTCTTTTGCTGCACTAATGGCGTCACCATGAATCAGTCTTACGTGTCTTCTCAAAGAGCTCATATTGGAGCAACTTTCGTTACATTGTACACAAATACTAAATTTTCTATCCTTACAAAAATTGATTATATGCTGTCTCAGAGCAACCTTGTGAGGATACTTTTGTCCACAGTTTGGGCAAACATGCTCTACTCCAAGTGGCTTATTACTTAAGTTACAATATCTGTATTGATGTCGTTTATAAGTTTTAGCATTGTTGTAAACCTTATGGCACATGCTACATTCGTACTTTTCAGTGACATCTTCCAACTTAGAAAAATGATACTGCTCAAAGTGGCGATCCAATTCCAGTTGCGAAATGAACCGGCTTCCGCATCGAGAACAGTGAAATTTTCGTTTCGCCAATTTTTTATGGTGTTTGAGTTGATGTTTCGTAAATTCTTGCGTTGAGTTGCAAACTTGTCCGCATGAGCCGCATGTTAGTTTCAATTCTGAACAGTTTTCGTTTTGCAAGTTTTGTGGATGATATTTCTGCATATGTCGCTTTAGAGCAAAAGCTCGGGAAAATTTAGCTCGGTCCAAATTGCAGATATTGCAGACAAAAGTTTTAGAATTTGCTGCTCTTCTATGATTTTGAAATTTGCCGGCCAAGTGCGGAATGACTTCAACAACTTTTTGAAGGGTGGCATTTCTCCAGTACTCGCCTGCATGTGCAAGGTTTGAAGAGTCACTACTTTCAGCCTTGATTATAGGGTTTGGGGTAACTTGAACGCACTCCTGTTTGCCTTTTACGGTATCCTCAAAAATGGAAATATTTGCAAAAGTTGCTTTTTCATCAATTGCTAACATCACATTTGAGTGGAACTTCTCATGATGATTTTTGAGAGAATTGCTGGCAGCAAAGGACTTGAAGCATATTTTGCAACTCACTTTTTCCCCTCCATGAACAACCATGTGACGCTTAAGTTGATGCCTGCAATAAAATAATAAGCAGTAAAGCTTAGTCGTTCGATTAAGATAAATATATTTTGTGCTGTAAACAAGTAAAATCTATTGTAATTTATGTGCTTCATTTCATACAACAAATGTTGGGAATTTAAGACAAAGGTATATCATTAAGGTAATATAAGCTTTGGGTCAAAGTGCAATGATATTTTGAGTATTTGATTGATACTGAAATTAAATTTCAGCTAAAGCAGAAATCCATATTCAAAAAAAAATTATAAATGAATAATGAAATTAATAACTTTGTTTTGAAATTTGAAGTAGTACACAATTTCCGTAAAACAATTTTTTTTTTCTGTTACAAAACGTTGCGCAATAACAATACTTACTTGCTGTCATTGTTCTGTCCGCAAATTTCACACTTGTACGGATTGTTGTCAATGTGTCTTGTGAAGTGCCTAATTAAATAGGATTTTTGGAGAAAGCCAACATTGCATATTGTGCACTGGAAGGGTTTGGCTCTGCTCTCTTCATCGGCCTTTTTGTGACTGTCTTCATGAACTTTTAAGTCTTGTTCTGTTTTGAATGATTTTGAGATGCAGATTTTGCAACGATATCGTCGAGGGCATTTGACAGATCTCTTTGAAGCAGACTTTTTAACCTCTTCAATTCCATTTCGAAGCAAAGCTTTTCCTGATCGCAAATTTATGTTTCCAATTTCCTTGGTTTCATCAAAAGTCGTGGACGACCCGGAAAAAGGTACTGCAACTTCGGCATTTCGACATAGCTCATTTACACAAGTTAGTTGTATTCTTGGAACAAATATTTGAAAGCCGGAAGGCGGTTGGTCCGTAACTATTCTGTAAGAAAAAAAATGTTAATATGGATGGGTATATTTTGCTAATTGAACTTCAAGGCTGTAAAAATAAGAATTATATTGCTACAACATCCTGATTACTACTCTGAATTGCTGAATGTTGAATTTGGACTGTACGATGTAAAGATGAAATAGAACAGTAAATACACTTTCAATGCAAAATTTAATTTTAAAATAATGGCTCACGTGTTGGCGACTTCCAATGTATTTTCGGTTGAAATTGTATGCGTGTCCAGATGAATCAAAAATGAAGACTGATGTTGTATTACTCTAAGGCAGTGATGACACTTATACCAAACGCCACTTGTATAGGTTTCGGTGCTGTTTAATTAATATACAAACAAAATATTAAACCAAGTGCAAACAATGAAAAGCAAAAGTTTTCTGTAATCAGCAATCGTAATGTACACATATATTTTTCTTTACTGTAAACACTTACCTAAGTTGGTGCTTTATGTCCATTTGGACTAATTATTAAATTTTAAAACAAAGCACATTGGAATTTTTCGAAATGATATCAGCTGTTGGTTGAAATGCAGGTTTTGAGTTGAGTTGCGAAGATTCACTATGAAGCAAAAACCATAACTCGTCAGCAACATGCGCAGCAATTGAAACCAAAAATTGAAATTATATTACACTTCTATTTCGTTACATTACTCATACTACATTTAGTGTATATTTTAGTTTTTTTAAACAATACGAAAGTTTATGAAGACATTCAGTATTCGATGTCTTTTAAAAAATATATTATATCGGATAACTTTAAATAAACGCGAAAATGTTTGCATCATGTTAAGAATTTAAACTTTGAAGCAAACGTAATGTACTGAGGTCTATATTAGAATAATAACAATACTGTAAATCAGAAAATTAAATTATTAATTTTATTAATACTTTGTGCAAATTGTTATTATTTCATCACTTCTCTTCAAACATTCACGGTTTGGTCTTCGAACGTCGATTTTATTAATCTGAGAGGAGTATTTTATACTCAAATACAACAATGAAACAAATTAGGTTAAATTTGAATTTATTATTTGCTTCTTTCTCTCAATTTTTTGAAAAATAAATTATAGCAAAAATAATTCATATTACTGAAACATTGTTGAAAACTACTGATTTTTAATTATGATAAAATTATTTATAAAACATAAATTTTGATACGTACGGAATGAATTTAACCTAACTCATCTCATCTCTCAATTTAGAAGCAGTTAGTAGTATTGCAATTACTAGAATTGAGATTTATGTTAGCTTAGTTTTAGTACTTTCGGGGTTTGATTACAGCTGCAAATGGTTGGGGAGCCATGGTGATTCCAAACTTTTGGTTTTCAAGAGTAGGCTGCATGTGATTTGTGGGTGAAGTAGAAAATGTGTAATTTTGAAGAAGTGTTGCTATATACGTGAACAATATTGCTTTCACCAGAACTTCGCCAAAACATGACCGTTTTCCGCCTCCAAATATGAACAAATTTTCAGTTCCAGTTACAACATTGTTTGCATCGAGGAATCTTTCAGGTCGGAACACTTCAGGATCTTTCCAAATGGACTCATTCATATGTACACTAAATGTATTTACCACCATGAATGTACCCTAAAAATAAATAACGTTACACACATACCAAAAAAACTTCTCGTTTACAAATAGTGTTGAGATACCTTTTTAATTTTGTAGCTTTTAAGCTTCACGTCTTTCGTCGGTGCTCTTATAACAAATGGCGTCACGTTGGCATGGCGTAGAACTTCTAGCAAAACAGCGTCGGTGTACGGCATTCTGAAATAGAGAAAAATTTAAAACGATTTTCAATAGATTATAAACCTTACTTGTTAATTTGTATTCAATTTTTTACGTACGACTTCCTGTCATCTGCTGTTGGAAAACGACTTCTTCCAATTACGCTGTCAATTTCTTCTTGAACTTTTCGCTGAACTTCTGGATAGAGCAGCATGAATAGAATTGTATACTGAAATTGTTTGGATTTTGAAATTTCAATTAGAGGTATTTCAGTATATTTTATAAACTTTAATTTTAATTATTTGCATTTTAAGCGTCTCACCTCACAAGTTCCTGCAGTTGTGTCACTTCCAGCAACGAACATGTCAAATATGATTGTAATAAATTGTTTATCTAAAATTTGGTAAAATTCAATTTTTATATTTTCTCACATTTCGGTCGAATCTACTAAAACCATTTTTGTAATTTTTGGAAATTGTACTTACCGCAAAATGCATAAGGCTTCTCTTGTGGGGTCTTATCAATTTCTGCCAGAAAAACATCAATGTAGTCTCGTTGCTCCTCCTTATAATAACCGAGTGCTCTTCTTTCGTCCAAAATTAGCTACACACCAATATGTAATTTTACTAAATTAATACAATATTTAAATTTTCAGAAAATACCTTTATTTCGTTTTGAAGACTAGCTATCACTTCCATTCTCGTTCGGCCAATCCCAGGCAAAATGGAAAGTAAGCCTCTTAAGGCAGGGAATCCCATGAGAGCGTTGCCACTTCCGGAAATTGTTTTAGTTAAGGTAGAGATACGAACCAATAGGTTATGTAGGCGTTGATCCTTGTACGAAAATCGGTATCCAGCCAACATGGACCAAATTATGTTAAATACTGAAACGTTAAAATAGTTTGTCATCACAACGGCTTCGTCCTTCTTTAAATCTTCATTGAGCATTCCAAGGAACTCCTTCAGCTCATCCTCCATAAGCACTTCCTGTGACTTTTGCTTTCCAAAGCCAAAATCACGCATAGTACGGAATGAGAATCTCCTCAATTCCTTCCAGCCCTCTCCATTTCCAAAAAGTATGCCTAAGTAGAATGGTCAAATTCAATGCTTTATTTTTTTAGTATAATAAATCGATGTTGCTTACCATAGGCTTTTCCAAAAGACCTGTCAAGAATAAATGGATTCTCTGCTCTATCCAAGTACGAATCCGATGTCAAGATCTCTTTTACTGCGTCCGGGTCGCATACAACAACTGTAAAATTAAACAAGCTAATAAATTTAAAGACTTTTTTTGAAGTTGGAAACAATTCAAAAAAATGGAATGGTCACAACTACAAGGGTAAATGTGATATGAGTTATTTGAAAATCAAATAATGGTAAATTTGGATAGTTTGTTTGTATAATAATAGAAAACATTACGTGCTTTACATAAGATATGCATAGTATAAAAAAGGGAATTTCAAATTAAAAAAAAAACATGCAATATCAACTAGATGATAGGATTCTAGGAAAGCTGAACGGTGAGGTACAATAAATATGTTAATCTTGCTTGAGAAGAAGATGTTTTCACAAAATAAATATTTGAGCATTGTAAATTGGGTATTTAAACAGTTTCAGCAATAAAGAATAAGCTAAAATATGATCCGGTTGATGAAATGGTATGAAATAATTTTGAAAATACATAGTGAACAGTATTTAATTTTGCCTAATTCTACTTTTACAGTTTTTAAAAATCGAGGTTTGGGTTTGCAGAAAAACTACAAATAAGAGGAAATGCAAAACAAAGGAGACAATTCAGACGCAATGGGTATTTCATAAAAAACAATACAAATTCATTAATTTAAATATTTGGTGTTCTTAATATAGCACTAGTAGACCGTTTTCAGGTGTTTCTATAATATCACCTTGCCATAAAGATCCCAGTTTAACTGTCATGATAGAACCAAATTCTTTGCATAATTCTTGAAACATTTTGTGCGGTAGATCTTCTGTTTTCCGACTTAGCGCCAGCATAGTTCCAAATATTGGAACTCTCCATGGTCCGGGAGGGCGTTTCTTTCCTTCAATGAACCAGTCGTTAAGAAACCACGCCACGAGGAGCACCAGAGCACAAAGCAATATCGCTAAAATTGGACCCATTTCAAATTAACCTGATTCCAAATCTAATTTACAATGTTCTAAACTGAACTCTATCACTTTCAATTTGTCTGTGTTAAATGCCTTTCTAACCTCTATGAGTGCTGTTTTGGTATCCAATGTCCAACTTCACCTGGATTTTCTATTATCGTGTTGCAACTAATCTCAATTGTTTTCCTGTCTAGTCTACTTGTATTGAATCGATATGTGATTAAGGACTTAACAGATTACAATTATATAAATTGGTCTCAAAAGTTTTTGCAACTAATGCTTGCACTTTAATCGTCAGAGACTGTGAACAATCTTAATTGGAACGTACAAAAATTTGAGTAACATGGTGGTACTTGAAAGGAAAGGAACAAAGGTCATTCCACTATGTCGTCATAACCAATCTACAATAGTTTAGCAATACATAAAATAGACTAATAGGATAATTTGTTCAGCTAATTTGTAGAAAAAAGTAAATGTCAAGAATTTTAGCCAAATAAAAGGCAATTCGGAATTCAACATTTTTATACCTACACATTTTATTGCCAACTGTTTTTTTATGTGTTATACATTTGTTATTCTTGTTCAAAAGCATTAGTACAGTTTACAAGAAATTAAAGCTCATCACTATAATATTTCTTGGTAGGAATATCAGCGCAATTATCGTAGGGTGTTTCCTGCATAAATTATCAAATCAAATCCAAGTGATTGTAGATGCTGTTTTGTCTTTTCCGTATTTTCTTTTGATAGGTAGGGCACAGGGGTCCAAACGCCGTAGGATGCTTCGTCGTCTTCCCAGCAGGTAACTCCCACGATAAAATTCTTGTTATCCGTATACGTTAATACATGAGCTCCAGACTTGCCTATAAATCCCAAAATGTCAAACTAATATTTGAATTGTGAATTAGCCAAATTTGCTGAAAACCGAATAATGGTTACCACAGTACCGTGCTTAGAGTGCGACTTAAATAAGATAGTTCCATCTTCATCGAACTGTATGTCAAACCCAGCGGGTGGGTTGCCAACACCAGAACATTCAAAACGTTCATTGCATTTGAAGCAAGCAGGATCGAGAACTGATTCGGAAATGTCCGCTACAGGTTTTCCAATGACGTCGGATGCAGATCTGTACAACTCCAACTTGCTCCAGAGGGGAAAGTACCAAGTCTTGATTGAGTTTAACTACAAATGCAAAATTTTCAAATTTCAACCATTATTTTTCAAAACTGTAAAATTAATGACATACCCAGTCAAAGTTAATGTTAGGGTCAATTTTAACGTCGATGCAGCGGCGTTCTTTTGCAGAATATTCGTCTAGCGCTTGGGTACTGCTAGACAAAATTAGGAGTAAAATAGGGTATAACAATTTTCTATGCATGTTGATGGAGTAACTTTTAGCTTAATTTTTGTAATTAAGATGAGGTACCAAAAGCCAATTCAAGTTGCTTCAAAGTTTGAAAGTGCAAGATTAAAAAAAAAGGTATAAGATAAGCGTATCTGGATAACCTTGGCAAACGTACAATTGGACAAAAACAAGGTTAGTTGTTGACGCATAAAAAGATGATAGCTCAATTCACGCCTTTTTTCTGGCTTCTTACATTGAATAACTACAAAATCACTTTTTCATACCAAGTTTTTGTTACAGGCAAAGCAAGACAGATTTAAAACTGATTTTGTTGCTATTAATTAGTTAATCAGGAGTTGCTCCTGCAGTTTTGTTGTTCAATACTAGTTTACTCCAAACATATAAATACCACGTCATGATATGTCAGCATCAAATGCAACATAAACTTCAGAACTTTTGTAAATGGCTTGGAAATGGCTTTCAATTTTACTTAAATTTTGGAAGTATAACTAAGTTTAAACCCAATTTCAAAAAATTACTGAAATTTGAATTGATTTAAATGTAAATTTGAATGGAATTTACAATTAGTTGCAAAATTGAATTTAGGAGAAGTAGAGAGTATAGTAGTAGTTTACGGTAAAAATTGCAAGTAAGTGTGAAACTTTGTATTTAGAATTGGTTATTATTTTAAATCGTTGAAAAAGTAAAAATGATACAAACAATTAGAACTGGAGCTGTTTTACTAATTATAAGAACCCGAAGTTCTGCCTTTGTAGCCAAAAAATAACTGTGCAAACTACTCATTCAATATGTGGACATGCATAAAAGCGCAAGAAATGGTAATACGTGAGGAGAATTACAATTTCACAGATCTAAAATAGTGTAGATTGAAGAATGGAGGACGTCCATCGTCACCACCGTTCGAAAAGGAAAATGGTGATCGATGACCTGGCCAGAAATTGTCCCAAGGCTGAACATTAAATCAAAAAACGCGTAATCCAGCCTACAAAAGCTTTATGAAGCGAGGTTGCGCTGACTTCCAAGCGTTGCATGAGGCATTGGTAGGAAGCGCTGCGTTGAATAAAAATGGGTTCTACAAACTTCAATTAATTTTAAAGACCGATTAAAGCCAGAAAATAAAGCTTTGACTTTTAATTTAATTTCTGGCAAAATTAAACTGTAAGTGAAAAGTAAAAATAAACCGGAAATGAAGGGGCAATTGAGATTTGCACAGAAGTTAGTAAATGACTGTTTATTTGGTCCAGAGCAAATGATTTTTTTTTAAATTAAAAAGGAATATGGAGGCACTGCGTTTTAGAAGCGTACTTGGAAACAATGCGTTTAGAACAGAATGAAATTGAGCTTTACTAGTAGGTAGTAAGTTAAGAGTTGCAATCATATCATTAAAAAATATTAGCATATGCTGGACCAGATATTTTCCAAGACACCAGATTGAATAAAGTTTTGTGATTCCTAATAACATACATATAGAAGACGAAATTTTACATCTCAAACCTAGAACAAAAGGATAAATGTAAGTTAGTTTGAGCTTTTGCTATTTGAATTTTTATTTCATAAAAGGAAAGCCCTGTGCGAGCTCTCCGGGAAACTCAACCAATTAACACAACAAAGGCACAAAGTCCTGTAATCATCGGTGTGTAGTTTATCAATATCTTTTGATTTGAATGGAGTGCATTTACTGACTTGCCAAGCATTTAATAAAAGTTAATTTTTAAACTACAGAATAGGATAGACTCTGGCAATTAAAGAAAAATAAAAAATTTAAAAGTTGTCAAACCAATACAACTCACTTTGGCTTCGCCTCTGAGAATCAGAACTTTCCTCATAAATCGTGCAACCCCTTGAAGGTCAACCACCCAAAATCAATACACTGTTGATCGTGTCAATAAAAATCAACTTCTAAAGGTCAATGTAGCTAGCATAGCACGAGTAAATCAAACATATAAGAAAAAATCGCAAAATATGCATATGAATTTAGGAGTTCATGTAGGAGGAATGGAAAAATTAATTTGTTTACTAGTGTCAAATATTTGGAGTATTTGAGACTTAAGTCTAATAAAGATTTTCAGTAAATATGGTTTCATATTGAGACATGTATTTAAAAGCTTTTGAGTATAAGTGTTTGAGCGTTCTACACACTCATGGAATGGTGTCATGGACATGGTCCCAACGGCCATTTAGAAATGAGCGCAATTCCATTGGGACTCGCCTTGGCTTCATTACTCCGTGTCGTATGCTTCAGCGCCTCTTGGCGACATAACTCGTAAACTTGGTTGACTGTCATGCTTTTGCTCATTTCAAGTGCGTTGAGGCCACATGAAGGCCCACAAGGGTAATTCTTTGTGTTAATTATCCATTCTTCGGCTTTTGGAAGGCGTAGATTCTGAATTAACCGCAGTTCGTTGATTATTTGCTGGCAAAAGTCGTCGAGCGGCTAAAAAACAAATATAATTAGTACTTAACCAAGGTTTTCAAAACACTTTTTCTAAATTTTTCAAAACAACTTAATTACCATCTCTAATAATTTCAAGCCAGAAAATACTTAGCAAAGGAAAATCAGTTAATAGTACGAAGAATTTACAATTGCACTTGAAATGGCAAAACTTCTATCAAACACTAAAAGCTGAAGCTTCTTCCTGAATACTCAAATCAAGTTTGTATTGATTTCTAAATTACTGTGTCTTACTAATATTACAGTTTAATAGAACAACTGGTATTGAGAATACTGTCAATAAAAGAGATAGTAAAACATGGAAATTTTTTTAAACAACCAGTTTAGGACATCTTAAATACTGTTTTTTGTTATTTTTTTTATTTTTTGGTTGTAAATTGTGAAATATTCTTCTGTTTAGCTTACTAGGTCGTTGTCGTCATATCCAAATGGATTTTCGATTTCAGCACCAATGCCGAGTATGCCTAGAATGGCGAAGCAAGCAATGCCTGCAACCGGTACGACGGACCAGCCGATAATGGACACGAGCTGAAATGGAAGGGCCATGACATAGATGTGCAAACAGTGCTCGAGGTGAAGAGAGTAGGCCAATGGCATCGGCAGTCCTCAAAATTTTCTCAAGCCCACTCAAGATATCTTCCAATTCAGTCACATCTGCAACAGATATAAATTAGAATTTATGTTTACCTTGTTGAGGCTTAAGAATAAATTACTTACTATCTTGAAGGATACGCATCACGCTCGAGTCCACCATGTTCTTTTCAATGATTCTATCTAAATAAACGCCCTGAAATAAATTGATCACAAATAGTACAATGAACTATTCAACTAATTCAACTATTGTACTATTGTACAAATAATGAAATATAACAAATTTATCTTTTGCCAATCTCCATATATTACTTCGTAATAGGTTTTTTCTGCAAACATTTGAGCCTACAAAATTTCTGAGTATATCTAAATAATATAGTTGTTGACCGTTCAAAACATTTTCAATTCAAGGATCCCTAAAGTGATCAAATAGAAACTAAAATCCAAGTTTCGATCAATCATCCTTAATAATCATTAACATAAAGAAGCATTTTAAAATGAAAGCAAAAACATCATAAGAACCTTCTTATTCAATTGGAAATCAATTGATTTACAATCCCTTATCTTTTAATTTTTTCAGAGGTCAAATTTACTGTAATTAAATATGTTTCTTCTATTGATTATTGAGATTTCTGAGAAATAGCTCGAAATTTAAAACAGAATTGCGATCCATTTGAACAAAAACAGGAATGTTGTTTAAAATAAATGTTTAAAAATGAGAACTTACCAAGTAATAAACAATAATCGAAGGTACGTTTGAAGGGGCCACAAAACTTGGAACCTCATCTGCATGTGCTACTTTGCTTTTGCCGTTAGCAAATCCACGCATTGCTTGCGCCGCAGCCGCTTCACTTGTATTGGGTCGCTTATGTATAACTTCTGGAAAAACGGAAAGGAATTCCCGCACTTCCTCAAATTCTTGCGCATACTCGTCGCGCAGGTAATGTTTCGTTGCCAATGGATACGCACACAGTAAATTTAGCATTGTCTTTTTCTCTACGACGTCTTTGGAGTCACGATGCTTTGGCGCTGAGCCAAATGAGTCTTCCTAAGGTACCTACTGCGCTCCCCATTTTGCACCATAAATTACGTCCCTCCCAATACCTGCAAGTATTTTAACGTTGTCAAACGTTACCTCAATATTCATATTGGCATGTTCCGGCCAATGATGCCGTATATTATATGACCATAAAAACCGCGTTAAATAACAAAGCTAATTTAGTATTTCTTCGTTTATGTAAAAAAAAAATTCTTTAGTTTATAAATGTACTTTATTTTTGTATTAATACTTTAAAAATTTTGGTTGTTTAATTTACTTCGAATGTCAATAATTGGTCATTATGTATTAAGATTAGTCAGACCGTATTTCAATGCAAGATATTCTAATACTTGTACATACTTCTCAAGTCTTAGAAATGCTTTAAAAATGAATGTTGGCTTATATAAGGTAAAGTGACTGGGAAAAAGGTTTTCGATTGGAATTGGCAGCATATACAATGAAAAAGTAATGAAAAATTGCTGAGACACAAAATCGATAGGAACTGTTTAGCCTTTGTCATTTCAAAGCCAAAAATTCAAGGTCAACCCCGTACTTCATTTAAAACTTTGTACAATTCCGCCTGTATAATTGACCTCACCTGTCATAGGCAATTTGGGTTCTAAACACAAGGAGCAATCCCGTAACTACGCCCAAAATTTCCACTAAATTTAACTTTAACTGAAGACCAGAGAAGGAAGGAAGCGTGTAATAGGCATAGACAACAATTGTAGCATAGATGCAAATGAGAATGATCTTCTTCCAAATGCGCTTGATGACGGTTCCATACAGAAGATTTCCAATTTTCCGAGTCAGCCACCCCATGCTCTCTTTGCTGTGGTAGCTAAGTAGGCACTATGTCACAGGTCACAAAGTTCAGTCTATGTGTTTCCGTAGTAGTAGTATATTTCTCCCATATCACAAAATGAGTGTTGCCACGCGATGGCACCTTCGGAAATGTGACTGATTCTAGAAAGTAGAATGAACTCTTAGATTTCAGTGGGCGCTGAGCGGAAATCGAAATGGAGTGAAAAACAGAAGTGAACTGAAGCGAGTAGGTAGACTACCCGGAAAATGGTTGAATAATTTTGAAGTATTGAGCGACGACGATTGGTGCTATAACTCTCGAAAATGACTTTTCTGTAAAATAGGGAATTACAGGAATTTCCTTTCTTGTTGACTGTTTCTATTTCATCGAAGGACTGATTGGGAAATGAATCTTTTAACTCTTTCTTCCAAGGCGTATTTCTAAAATATTTATAAAGTACGAACCGAAGACCTTGTCCACGTCGGCTACAAGTAACAACTTAGCATTTAAA
>VYYI01000795.1:0-25591 GCA_021029175.1 Bilobella aurantiaca
ACCCCCCCCCCCCCCCCCATCAATTTCCAAAATAACTCATGCAACACCCACACACTCCTGCCTTCATTCATCAGTCTCCATCAATTATCATTTACCCTTAGTTTTAAAAAAAAAAGGTCATTTTGAAAAAAAGTAGTTTAGAAAAACTTGCTCAAGAAACCTCACATTTTAAAACAAAATTCACCCATATAACTTTTACTCACTGTCACATTATCTCCCTCTTTTTCTTCAAAAGATGCTCCAATTAGCGGACTCATATAAACGTCAAATGTCAGTGTGTGACATGGAATATATAATTCACCAAAAAAAGCGCATCCCAATTTTTTTTTTAAACTTTCGATCTAATTTCAAAACTTAAAATTAAGATTTTTAGCTAAACGAGCCAATTTCGGATGAAAAAACACTCAAAAACGACAATTAAATGTTTATTATTTATTTTTTTAGCACAGTGTGCCTTTTCAGACTCAAAAACACACAAAACCCATGAAAATTGGCACTGTAAAATTGAAATTTCAGTAGATAAAAACAGCCGTTTTCGATAGCGTGCGTGCTTCTTAAACCGATAACATTTTCGTGGATCGAATTAAGTTAATCCAAAATGTTCCACATGTAAATCTTAACGTTGAGAACAAGCGGCGGCCCACGTGATCACACAGGTTTAGAAAAGGGTGGTAATAATACGCTCACCTTTGCATTTTTGATTTGAAGAGGTGTGAGATTGGCGTGACACGCAATGCGAGGACAAGTAATGGCATGTATGGCCATTCGTTTTCTCACATTGCCCCAACGTTTCTCCATAATTTTCTCACCTTCCCCCAGCGCATCTGCGCTCTGAGTCAATTAAGTCCTGTTCACTGGACCAGAACTCAAACAATTAAAACTGCCAACGCTTATTTTCAGCGAGTAACAAAAGAGGAGTCCTGCGCCGGACAAACCAGCCATTTCCCTTCTTTTTTTTACCAATTTGAGGCGGAAGGGCCCTTCGCAGATGGTCGTCCCTACTTAGGGGCCCTTAAATGAATCGAAGGAAGGTGCCAGGAGGGGCAATTGGAGGAACTTTTAATTTTGGACACGCTCATCATCTCTTTTCTTGGAAAGCATGAGGGGACCCTTGGAGCAGAACATTCCAAAAGAACAAAAGGGCCTCCCGTCTGTTGACACGCACAGTTCTCACCACACAGTAATTACCATTAACACCGTAACAAAATCAATTCAATTCACCAATTGCCCTTATTACGCTTACCCCTTATGATGGGTTACATAGTGTAACCCTAGGCTAAATTCCAATTTCCTGCAAAGGGGCCCTTGGGAAAGTGATAGGAGGCTCACGTCTCGCCCCATTTGGCAAAAAATCCAGCAATGTCAACCAAAGGGCGACAAGACAGGAGCCCTTCCAATACACCCTCAAAAATGAGCTTTTTAAAATACATTATCCAAAATTGAGCCCTTCAAATATTTTTTCAAGGTAGGAGCCCTTATAATTTCAAACAAGGGCTCCAGTTATTCCCTTCAAGGAGACGAAGACTTTCCTTTTGGCCCTTCGTCCCTTAAAAGGCAAAATGAAGAAAAGTATACAGTGTGAAGGGAAGACAATGGGGGCTAATTGCCAGGCAGCCTAGGTTACTCATCCTTTAATGTAGAAGGAGGCCCTTCATAATTATTATGATCCCTTGGGCTCAGCATCATCGAAATAGTCCCACGCTTGAGCCCTTTAAGGAAACAGCAAAATATTGCACAAGGACCCTTAAGCCATGACTGTAAAACGTCAGGAACAACGAACCGTTTCGTAATCGCTTCATCGATTACTTCGCCCAACCGTAAGGGCTCCTAAAAATGGAAGTCAACATTTTGAGCGCACACGGTAATTTGCGCCGCGACCGTTTCCGCCCCTATTCACCAATTATGCTAATTACGAAATGAAATCACCAAACATGACTTATCTTTTTCCTTTTTGCACACAGAAATTGCCCTGGATAATTATAGGGTTTTGAGGGCAATGAAAGTAAAAGAGCAGAAAAACATTTGATTCCAGGAAACGCAGGGTTGGGCAAAGTGACCCTGAAGGGTACCTCTTCACAAAGAAACGTTTTTTCTTCACTTTTTCCTCAAATGTAAAACAAGTAAGCTTGAATGTTGAAGCCAGCTGCCTCCAAAACCACTACAAGTCCTCTACAAAGATGTCAAGGGTCCCCTGGGCCCTTAAAAAAAACTTTACCCAAACATAACATGACAAAAGCTTAAAGGGATGCGCTAATCCTGGACTCTCAAACTGGTACAATGGCTGAATCTTGAAAAAAAAGCTTCTATACATTTCGCTCCTTCTGAAAGTCTCTGTAGATGGGACAGGTGAGACAAAAGGGAGAAGATGAATAACGCTTTTAATTGATCTCAAGGTTTCTCATCTCAAGACTCATCTTCCTCATCATTCAAGATCAGATATTGCAAAGCATCTCCAACTTGACAAGCATCTGTATACTGCCAGTAAACCACTCCCTTCCTTGATTAGTCAAGTTAATTAGTCAAGATAGTTAACTAAAGTTAATTGTAGAATTGGTCGTTAAAACGCCTTTTTTGCCTAAATCATCATTAATCATGGTCACTTTTGCTTCGATTGAAGATCAATTACATTTCCGCTCAAAAAGAAAAGTAGGAAGGAAAAAAGCTTGTTTTGAAGAAAAACAAGCTTTTTTAAAAAAAAAAAACTTGTTTTGAAAAAAAGTTTCTGTAGAATTGTAAATTGATCTTGATTGCATTTCCGGTTGCTTAATTTTCAATCGCTCAATTGATTGGAGTGAGTGACGGGTCTGGACATAGGGACAACTTCTCGACGTTCATTTTTCTGCCGCGCAAATTGAACTTTTTTTTTCGGCCGCGCAAATTGAAAATGTGATCTTGGATGTAGGAAGCAAACGAGAATGAGGGCAAGGCACGCACGTTGTTGTGAGCAACTAAATAAGAAATGTGGCCCAATCAACTTTCACTTTTTCGACTTTTCTTCCATGTCATTTCCTTCCTTAATAAAGGCATGTTTTCCGAGGTCACGCACAGGTCAAGTCCCACCTAATCAAAAGGGTCCCTTAAGGGCCTCCAACTTTTGGGTGAAGAGAAAAAAAAAGCGTGAGCCCTTTGCAGTGCCCAAAAGTGACGACAAAGGAAAATGATCAACTTCACACTGACTTGACACATCGACGAAGTGCATTTCCGTCCTAGGAGCCATCTGCTCCCCGTCCCCTGTTGCTCTTCAAGGGCCCACGGCTACATGGATCAATGAAATCAAGGGCTCCTTCATCGGAAGTCCATCAAGGGCTCCTCGGCATTCAACGTAATCAAGTTCAATTGAAGTTAAGTCAAACGCGTAAATCCTAATCAAGATCAACTGAAAGTGAAAACCCAGAACTGCATCACATCAAGGGTACCAAATTAGGGGGTACGTTCTCGATGTGCCAATTTCTAAGGGCCCTGAGCTTGAAGGGCTCGGGAATGAAGATGAGAACTGCGAGACAGGGTCCTGACATATTCAAATGAGTCTTCCAACCACCATTCAGCACTACGGGCACTTAGCGTCATGTCCCTTCACAGGGTCTCTCGATGATGGATCAAGTCATGTGACACTTACATGACATGACCCCTAGATCCCAAGTCACGCTCCAAGTCCCCCCTGTCATGTGACCTGAAGCGACTTCGTAAGCGTTTCAATTTTCAAAGGAAGACGCAAGTCATGCTCGCTCAGTCAGTTACTTTTGAATATACGACTAATCATAACTCATCGCATGTCACCCTTACCACCAAATGCATCTTACTTATTCTCACATCTGCATCGGACAAGGGCCCATGAGCCCTTCACTTTATTATTACATATGCATGAACAAGGGCCCATGAGCCCTTCACTCTCTCGCTCGTACCCTCCCCCTCCAGCATCACAAAGACTCACTCACTCCACAATTATCAGAGGCATTTGAAAGTCTGACCAAATTAAAACAAGCTTTTCAAAACAGGGCCTTTGAAAGGGATTTTTTTTAATGCGATGAATTTTTTAATACGATGAATTTTTCGAACGCGATGAATTTTAACAAGTCATGCTTAATAGGCACGCAAGGACAATGAAGTGCCCATGAGCACTCATTTCCTTCCGACTAAGTCCCTTATGTTACCAGACCCTTTTCAGCCAATCAGAGGGTGTGAACTATTGTCCATCTCTCAATTGACCCTTAAAGTCCCTCCAAGGCCTCATTAATTTATTGTCATTTTAATTTAATTAACTAATCTATCATTAACTACCCTTAATTAACTTGGAGGAACCCTCCTCGTCAAAATGTGACGTACTCCGCTCCAAATGGCATTATGACAGATTTGCTTTTGAAACACGGTATTTTTCTTGTTCAAATGCTTCGTTTTCAAAATTAACATTTCAATTTTTTTTTTGAAAATACCTTTTGCTCGAATCGATTATATCCAAATTCTTTGAAATTTAAAATTAGGAAGAAATGTTTAAGTGGAATCAATAATTTGTAATTCAAAATTGTGGAGAAAGTTCAAGAGAAATCAAAATTTTAAAAAATTCCAATTCTGCAGAAAAGTCAGGAGGAGAAAGCGATCTTACAATTCAAAATTCTAGAGAAAGCTATTTTTAAAATTTAAAATTCTAGAAAAAACAAAGTTTTAATATTCAAAATTTTGAAGAAAACAGCTTTAAAATTCAGAATTCTGGATAAAAAAGAGCATCAGAGATCGGCATCGCTTTTATCGCTTCTGCTTCTTCGGCGATAAATTTGTATCTTTTCTTCCGATTTCTTCTCAACAAATTGTCACAGGAAGATAAAAAGCTGCGTTTCCTAATTAGGCCATGTTTTTTTTAACGACGAAGAAGGGATGAGACGATCTATTTTGAGAGCCCTGCGCCACCTTTTCTTAGGCCCAATTAAAAGAGGGCCTGAGGCCGCGCAACGTCTGAATCAATGCGAGTTGAAACAATTTGTTGGTCTTATCACGATTCCACTTCTTTCAAGGAGTGGTTCAGAAGATGAACTCTTTGTATTTCCCATTCAGAATTGCCACCGGGAGGAATTTTTTCAAGCCATCAAAAGTAACAGCGATCGAGAATCTCCCCTCTCTAGCATTTGCGCCGCCACAATCTGCTTTTTTTTATCTGCTTCGGAAAATGTAAATACGATTTTTTTCATTCGGGAAATGTAAATAAAACTGTTCTTTTTGGGGCTAAAAATAGTGGAGACAATGACTCACTCACGAATTGAGTTATGCAGTGAGAGCAATAGTTGCCGACTCCTGATGGCTTTTTGATGCTAAAGAGCCATTAAACTATCCCCTCCATTTCCATACTTTCTCCATTCAAATCTCCCGCAAAAAAAAAATTTAGCGGGAAAACTACTTTTTGGAAAAGGAATGTGTCACTTTCTTTGTCATCCACTTCTCTCCTTTGCAATTGCAACTGGTTGCTATGGCTAAGCCTACACATCCTTTCCAAGGCTCCCCTTTCAAGGGTCCCTCCATTTTCTAAGGGCTCATGGCCAAGGCTTATCGAAAAAGGGCCCCCTTTTCAATGGAGGACAGGACCATAAATCAAGGGAAGAAGAAAAGGAGAACTCTGGAGAATGGAGATTGTGTTCCAGGCGGTGTACAATGCTTGTAAGATTCTTCGGAGACATGGAGTTCAAGTACCCGTCCCTTCGTCCATGGAGCCCTTGAAGGGCCAGACCCAGTACTTGAGGGTCTCAATTCAATAGCGGGAATAATGATCACCTTCCAAGGAGAAAAGGGCCCCAGCATGGGGCCCTTAGACGTAAAAATACTTCCAATTACTTCCCCACATAACTCTACTCCACACCAAACCAATTAATTCTCCTCAGGATGAATGTCATTGTCAATTAACTCAAAACTAGCAAATCCGGTCCAAATCAAGCCGGGATCAGCATCATCAACTGCCATTCGTTCAACAATGATCAAAATTGACACCAGGTAAAAAGTACCGATCCTTTCAAAAACATTGCCTCCAGCTAATTTTGTCAATTAACTCTAATTGTCCCAGTTTCTTCATCCCGTGTCCCACTGGGACAGTGGTGGACACAGTAGGGGAAGTGGGACCATACATTGTTCGTCTAGTTCTGGAAGAGTCCCACGAAGGGCCCCACCTGGACATCGCTTCTCATCTAAAGGACCCTCATTGTCAGACTGATCCAATGGACAATGGGCCCAAGGTGACAATGGGGACCCCTTAAAGAACTCCAAAGTTATGTCACACAACCGGTGTCATCCCATTGATAGTCAATGGATACTGGGTCTCTCGGCATGGACCTCGATCGCGATCCCTGAAACATTTTTGACAGTTGATCACCGTGCGAGACCCCAGCACGGTGCACGGTCATTTTCACGGTTTTTGTGCCGAGCATACCAAGCCTCGACTCGATTGACACTGATCCCACTCCTCCATCATTAGTCCGCCTATTCACCGCAGTTCTCAATTGGAAAATGAGGATGACTCAGGTAGATCTCCCATTCTGAAGAGCAGATTCAAATCTTCAATCAAAGGGGACCCTTAAGTCCTCCCCTCAACAATTGCCCTCATCTACTCCGAGGAGCCCTTATTAAGATCCTTAGCCGATAGAAGGGCCTTCCAAGGGCCACTGAAAGAGGACTCGTCCTTATCGTCACCATCTCGATTCAAAAGACCACGATTTATAATAAATTCACATGCAATTCAAGCTCGAGTTTCATTGCCAGTAAGAAGGAGTCGGAGAACCGGATCTTGTTCAGTTAGTTGTTTGGAGAATGCTGGGCAGCATTATACTGCCAGTATATAGTACTTGAACAGCATTCTAGGCCGGCAGAGACAAGGAAATTAACCAACTTCAACTTCTTTTTACCTTTGAGAGACACGGTTTTATGATGAGCGGTGATGATGATGATTGGGGATGACAGGCCAGGAAAGTAAACAGTTCCATCTCCCCCACCGTTCCTCTTCCACGGTGTGCACCGTGGAAAGGCCAACTTTTCATCAGCGACGTGTCCATCAGTCAGGGTCTGGTCCGAGATGGCCAGGAGAGATGTGGACCACTTGACAATGCAGGACATGACTCCCTTGATTGACTGTACCCTTCTCGTCACTACATCAAACTATCATCACAACAGGACTGAATTGGGCAAACATCTTGTCCACATCTCCACGATTGTCACGAGATTGACAATTGACATGGCCAAGAAGTTACTCAACTTCTACCTCGCGATGTCACTCGGTCGAGGTACCCTTAAGGGACCACCCATGAAGAAAAGTACGGGTTACACATTTCCAGTGCTCAGCTCCAATTAGCTGAAGCTAATTTTATGCTCCCGGTGCTCAGAAACCAAGAAAGCATTTTCTCAAGGACAATGTTTCAGTTGCTGAATATGCGCTTTAAGTCCCTCTATTCTAAGGGGACCCTTGAGAAGGGAATGATTTCTATTCTTAAGGACCCTTGGTAAGGCCACATTCGAATCTGTTTCTTCGAGATCTAGGTGAGGTTGTTCTATGGAAACCTCATGCCAACTGTCAAACTGTTTTTCCCACAGAGAGAGGTACTGGGAGGAGTGAAAGCTGATCCGATTAAGGCTCAATACCTCAAGTACCCATGTCAAGAATGTCATGTCAGGCTCCTGAGCCCTTGGCCAGACAATAGGACCCCTTGTCGCCAGGACCTGACACCAACCAAGTCTCCATAGAGTTCGGGAGTGCAGTAATTAGTTGAAATTCAAGAAGAGACCCTTCAGAATTGTAATCAAAGGCTTAGGAACCACGCCCTAATCCCTTCACAAAGGGCTCCAAGGGCCCCCTCCCTCCAACAATGCAAATTCCGTCAGTCTAAATAAACATTTGTAGTCACAAGAAATCCTGACATTTTGCAGCTGGGAATGTGATGGGGGCCCTTTAGAGTTCTGCGCCGCCGAAAAATAATGCATTAAGGAAGGCGACATCGGTTTAACCAGATTGCGATTTGTGATTGTGATTTACAAATTGTGCGTCACTTATCACAAAATCTGAGATTGGGCATGTGGTAAAACGTTTTTGAGCTAATCTGCATGAATGAAGATGAAAGTTGTTGTGGTGACAATTTATGTACGTGGCGCAAACCTCTACTTTTTCTGTCACTTGAGAAGACCACTTTCCTTCTTTACAGATAAGGAACTCCACTTGGCTTGAGGAGGTGAAGATGAGAATTTTAGACAATGCGCCACTGCTTCTGCCATCTCCATGAGGCCCTTCATTTAAGGCTCTCGTGAGAGTGAGAGGGCACTTAGGCTTAAGGAGAGGGAGCCCTTAAGAAAGGCCTCCGTCCTAATTATTCCATTTAATTCCATTTGCCCTTCTCCTTTAAATGTATGCAAACTTCTTCTCTGATGCAGGAGGAGGCGGAATTCAAATTGAATTTATGCTTTCTCAACTTAAGACGACTTCTCACACTCTCGAGCTTATCTCCCATTCAAAGTGAGGCGGAGCAGACGTGTCTCATTTATTACGATTTCTTCGCCACGGACTCCACAACAATGAGCAGTTGTGAGTTCCAGCACTTTTCCTGCAACGCCATTGGTCGGTTTCACCTACTTTCATTGGGGCGCGAAGTTTAAAAATTTCCGAAAAAGTACAGAGGGTTTTTCAACTACATGATCAAGTATTGAGTATTGACGTAATGTGTTTCATAGAAATAGCTGCGAAAATAGAGAAACTTGCAAAAAAAAAGTACAGAGCCTTTTACAAGTACAGGAAGACAGTTTTGTGGAGTAGTTAACTCTAATCCATGTTTTTTTTTCTACCAGCCAAAACCAAGTGGGTTAAAGCTGCTGTGTATTTGTGTAAACAACCAGCGAACAACTTCCACGAAAATACAAAGCGTTTCAAAAGCACAGAAAATTGTTGGCTTGTCGATGTGACGAAACTCAGCTTTTCTTGATGTGTTAACTTTACGCTGGCTGGATTTAGATAGCTATAAAAAATATATACAAGACGTAAACTTTATCGCAAGTCTTTCCGCGTATTTGTATTACACGATAAGGCTATGCGAAAAAAAGCACTGGGTTTTGAAAGGCTCTGTACATTTCTGATCCCCATTGTTTCTAAACGTTTTCAATGGTGTTCATCCCGGCGCCTCGCACATATAACACTAGCTTTTTATACAGAGCGTTTCTTGTAGTCCTGAGAACGAATGGTTGATAACATTCCTTCTTAAGAAAACTTGAAGAATTACATAGTTTTTCGATCTCTTTGTACGGTGCATAGAAGAAGGCTCTGTACACCCTCTCGCTAAGCTTGATGAATCGAGAATTGATTGGATTCAGCTCAGAGTCAAAGTGGCCTGGAAGAAGGTGCGAATAGCTTTTGATCCGCCTTCTTCATCCATTAGTTGAAGTGGTCTGGAAGAAGTGCTGGAGGGGATTCTTCATCAAGTCTCCTCTTATTAAGGGCCTCCTTCATCATCCCATAAGGCCCCCCTCGGCCCTTAATTCCTTTCTCTCAAGTGCCTTAATAGATACTACTACGATTCCACTTTTCAATTCCATTCGATTCCATTTGGAAAACTGTCTAAGCCGATTACCCACCAAAACAACCTTCGTAAGGGCCCCCATGCCCAAGGGCCATCAGCATTCAAACTCTTAGCTGTGCTCTCTCAGTCGCTAAAAAATTAATGAATTCCATTATGCCGGCCCGTTGTCTCTGGACATGGCCACCGGCCAAGGGCCCTCTGGACCCTTTCCCAGGGTCCGACGTGATGGATCGACCATAAAGTTTGCACGCAGAGTCTTTGTAAGGAGGTCCTTCTCGTCTCAGAGACCTTGGACCCCCTGCCCACTTCCATTACGTCCATAATAATGTCACCTGGGCCCTTAAGGGCCTCCAGCAACTGATCTCAAAAGAGCAAAGCTTGCTGAAGAAAAGGGAGTTCATAAAATCGATTTTTAGAGACTTCTGAACACACCTTTCCCCAAAAATTCCATGAGGAAGAAATCGCAGGTAGAGGCCTTTCTGCCGCACACAAATCCAATAACAAAAGGAACTTCCTAAAACAACATGCACTTAACAGCCGAGGGACTTGAAGGGCCCTCAAGGGACTCCATTACCACAAATAACAAAACAGCAAACTGCAGTTAAACTTAAAGATTAGAAAAGAAGTTTAGAGAGCCCTTAGAACGACTCTACCGAAGTTGTACCTAACTGCGGAGGTGTAAATTGATTCGAGTGACCCTTAACACATCCCTTATTTAATAAATAAGGGATTTAAATTATTCACGGGAGCCCTTATGAGTACGAATCATGACTTCTGCCATCACTGCATCAATTATCATAATAACAAACACAAAGTCAAATAAAAAAAATGCTGGCAGTACTCCGCCAGTATTCTCAATTAATTCTAAAATTTAAAAATAACAGTGGTTGACTCGTCCTTAAGTCAATCCAATAAAACATGCCTGTGTACCCTGCACTCGAGAAGCGAAGAAGCGAGGAGGACTTAAAAGGCCCTTCAATCAAGTACCCGCTAATCATATTCTACTTTCGTAATTGCTATTTACTTTTCCCTTTTTGTTAACTTTCAACATTCTTCTGCAGAAGGGTATGGCTCGTCCCTTTTAGCAACTTTTTTAAGGGTCCCTCTTTGTTTGCACAGTTCGGACACAGGGCAGAGCCCTATCATGTCCCACGGCCCCACTTCACTCCTGGTCCACTTTTGGCGTCTCTATGTCGCGTATTAATGATATGAAAACTTACATAGGATTGGACGTGTTCCAGTGGACAGAGTAGACCTTGCTATTGACACAGACAGACGAGAAGAGGAGGACGTGACAGAGGACTAGAGTGAGGTAGTGGGTAAGGGACGAGGGGGCACTTGACCTCAGACATGTCCTGAACCATGACCTTGTGTGACGATGGTCCAAAGTCCTCTGATGGCCCTTACTGAGGGCTCTCGCTGTCATCATCGATTCCTGTCGATGAGAAGCGTTTGACCCTGTCACCTCCATTATTTGTCAACAAATTGCAAAATCTGAACCAAATGTTTCTCCCGGTTGACAAAAAAGCACTGTCACGTGAGGAAAACTCCCGCCAAAAAACAGGGCGGGATTTTCAAAATCGCTGTGACCGCTATTTGACTCTCACTATGCTTATTTGGTGACACTAGTGTTGCAAGTGTTTAAAAAAAATGTTTGAGTTTTTAAATAACTTTAACTTTAAACTAAATTTAAATAACTTTGTTCAAAACTTGTTTTTGTTCTAGTTCTTTGTTTTTTTTTCAGCGATGAAGCACTTGAAGCATATGGAAAAGGTGTCGTCAATCGATTAGGGCCCTTCAATCAGGGTCACGTCGTCACTATCAGCGTCTCAGCGTGCCTAATGTCTGATATGAACTAATAACACCCTCTGAATCACTCATTATGGCTCCGCACTAATCACTCGTCACCTCTCAAGCACTTAAGTACACATAAACTGGGCCATGTCACCTATAAAATCGCTTAATTGCTCAGCGTCATTGCCGTTGTTTTCCAGGCTGAATCGCTGAAAACCAACCTTGGGCAGACATCCGAGTAAAAAAAAAAGGGGCCTGGAAGCCGCAGCGCTGAAGAGAAACTGTAATTTAATTTCAGCGTCTCCAGCATCCAACCTTTCTGACACTTGTTGCACTCGGTTGGAGTCCCAAGGGTCTCCCAAGACCTTCCAGCCACTCACTTGATCATGAACGAAGATTATGACAGCCCTAGTCCACCAAATGGGGGTAACGGCTGGAACTGAATCGCTGATTGAGCGCTGCTAACAATGCTTGTGCGATACTCGCAATAATACAACACTACTGTTCGAAAAAACGCTAATGAGCAGCGATCCTCTGTGCCTCAGACTCACTTGACAACTGATCGCGAGGAAGTTGATTGTGCCCGTAGCACGTAAGTGAGAGCCGGAGCTTGAACCGTGAACAGTGAGACCCAACAATGGAAAAAAGGATAACACACAAAAAAAATGTTGGACGAGCCCCGAAGGGCCACAACATTTCTCAGGTACCGTGCGGTCATTTGCTAACACTAACATTTTGAGTTTCATCCTTTCCTCGACCCTCCCATTTCCATACTGTTGTTCTTGGAAATCATGCAGAGGCTGCATTTGTTCGTCGAATTTGGAAAGTTAGAAGATGACCACACGGTACACCACCTTCTTATACTTTGCTACCTCAAAAAATACCACATCGAAGGGCCCTTTTCCTTCGAGGAGCCCTTCGACCCAATCATTAGGAGGTTAGGCTCCCAACACTCCCGAGTGCATCCACATCAGGATCCATTCACACCTTTGAAAACGAGATTAGATTAACCTCCTCCGCCGTTCACCTTACCCCACCACCGTGGCCCAACTGTTCGTCTTTTTTACACGGTGCCCGTCTCAAAGTACCCCAGGCCTTGGCAGTGTGCCATCACTGTGTCAGTTTCCGGTCTCTTATGACCTCACCGTGACCAAGTACCCCTTGTTTAACAAGGGAAAAAACACGGTTTTTGCAGATGAAAAGAACACGGTCTTTGCGGAAAAGCAACGTCCGCGAGAACACGGTGTTTTTTTTTCGCAAAACGTAAAAAAAGCCACAGAACATGAGTTTGCGAGAAAGAGGGCGGAATGTGAGAAAATAATTGCGAGCAGGACTCTAATTAATATTTTTATGACTCGGGCGAAACCTCGTAAAATTCTCATGTCACTCTCCAGCCATGGATGACGAAAGTGGGGGTGGCGTCATCGACTTAAGGGCCCCCTTAAAGGCCCTTGGCCGAAAGTGCTGTACAAGGAAAGGGTTGTCCTGTTAAGTCTCCCGATCCTGTTTGAACTTGTAAACGGTTTTGGGGAATGGCATGGCTCTCAACAAATGTTAGACGGTGACAACGGTGTCAACTTGTACACGATGACACCGTTGTCAACTTGTGACGATGCCAACGTTTCGGAAACGTTTTTTATGGGAAAGTGTGAGCACGGTGATTGAACGGTTATTGCTTCACGTTCTTTTGTTTTATGCCTCCATTAATTCATGAGACAATGGAGATGGAGAGATCAAGTATCAGGCGAATTGACAGCGGTGAGCAATACTGTTGACTCGGCAAGTCAATTTGTGCTTGAGCAGCATTTGCAAATGCTTGGGCAGCATTATGCTGCCAGTACTCTCTAGTCAACAGTACACCAAAAAAGCAAATAGACACTGTTTCTGTTGCATAACGTGAGGCCAAGCAGAATTAATTGGCATGTCAGCCGTCACTGGATGCTGGATTTTGTTCCAGGTGGAATGCTCCCTGGAATCTAATTAGCACCCTGTTTACCTTTCTGCTTCCCCGGACTAATGGAGTCTGGCGAGAGTTGTGCGCGGCGGGGCTGAGCCACCGCTTTTTTAGGTTCGTCAAAGAGGTGGCCTTTTTAAATTCGGAAAAAAAATTCCAAAATCCCCGTGAATTAAAAAAGTACAATTTTTGGACAGAGTTCTGCGCCACGGTGTCACAGCCCGTTTCACATCCCAAAAAGTTGTGAAACACAGATTGTCAACAATTTGAGAAAATAATATTAAAAAAACTTCAACAATTTTGGAAAAATGTTTTGTAATAGGCCAAGGTAAGGGCAGTCGAGAAGTGGCGCACAATGCGTCAAAAAACGTTTTTGAAGGTCAATTACGCTAAATGATTTAAAACCTCTCTTTGAATGGCATATTGTTAAATCATGATTTACTTTACTTTTTTTTTTCTCTCTTCATTTATTGGGCCACATAAAAGCATAAAGACTTTAATTTTATTGGTGGGAGATAAGTGGGGATTTATGACCCCTTCCTGTTTCGGAAGTTGTAATTGCGCGGCCAAAAAGACGAAACATGAAACCAAGGGAGAATTAATAGGAGAATCGGGCGCAGCACTCTTCTATTGGCTGCTGCTTTTGGTGGCCAACGGTGGGAACATAAATTGAATTTTCAAAAAAACCGTGCTCCATTCATCTTGCGCCGCGAAAACTTTTCGAGTCATGATTTACGAGCCACGGTTTCTCCTTTCACGACCAGCTTTTTCAAAACGTCGAAACCCGAAACTTTTGATTTCAGTACACCCATTTTTCAGCTGATCCACCTGAATTTGAAATGGTAATGAGAAAGTGCGCGGCGGTGGAGGTGTTCTGGTGGCGCAAGATTAAGCTTTTTTGATCTCTCCTCGGAAGCGATTCCCATTGACTCTTATGAATAAATTGCAATCGCTGCTGGACGCTCATCAATCCCTGTCGTCGACTGTCACTGCCCGCCCCCCCCCCCTCCATCTGACGGGGGCGACAAGTCGGAATAACGCCGCGCAGACCTCCAAACCAATTTCTTAAGAAGACCCCCCGATCTCCTGAAATATGAGTCAATCTGTGTTCTCGAGCGGTATTAGTCACTCAATCAAAGAATTTGCATTCCATTTTAGAAATTGACAGAAATAGATTCGGCGGCGCATGACTCATGTTATTGAAGTGGCCGGAGTCAAATTCCAAGAACTTTCTGTTTCAAGTGTACTTGAAGAGGTCACGTGACCATTGTCCCTTTGAGCCAGGTGGAGCCTCTAAGATGTCAAGATTAGTGAAAGAATAGAAGGCAATTAAGGTTTGTTTTCGGCTTCGCAGAACTCTATTGTCCCTCCTCGAGTCCTGCGCATCTTGTCAAATGACTCTGCTCATATTTGATCCCTATTTAGCATCTTCATCTTGCGCCACTTCAGAAAAAGGAGCCGCATTCCTATTGCATTCGTCCCAAGGTGGGGGTTTGCTTATTTACACAATTGCATTTACAGGTAGATGCTAATTAAGGCGGCAAAGGGGCCGAGAAGTCCTGTTCAATTCACAGCACTCGATGGGAATTTTTTTTAAAACAGCCGCGCACAACTCCACGAAGTTGATTGGCCGACGAACGTACTGTTAGCCTTACGGCTCATGCGCATCAGTTGATTTTTAGCCTAATGAGTTTGAGTGATGATGGATTTCATTAGGCCTTTGTTCTTCATCATTAATTCAAAGGGACAAGAGCCAATTAAGAGAGCATTGAGTGCACTCGGTGGCGGGAAATTTTAAATTATTCAAAAGGCACTTAATGACCCGGAGGTCAACCGCCACTTCCCAGAGGTCAACTGAACATTTCCCAGGGGTCAACGACCCCAGAGGTCAACTGACCCTTCCCGGAGGTCAAAGGGGACTCCTCTGGAGATGGTGGGAAGATTCAAAAAATTAAAAGAGTTGCTTCCGGCCCTGATTGTGTATTCAGAGAGGGTTTGCTTCAGAATGTGGGCTAAAAGGAAACATGATTAGGGATGGGCAGAAGGCATGTCATTTTTTTTTAGTTTAAATTCTCCCTCGCTTTTAGTCAATTACAACATGAGCATTTTCATTCACCACAATTACATCTTCAAACACTCCCATTTCCAGCGATCAGCGATTTAGCCATCTCGTCATCACGCAAACATGGCATCCGCGATATCGCTGAATTTTTTAAACAAAACCGCGCTGAACGCTTCACTGCAGATTCCAGCTATTCATGCCAAATCCCAAGCGCTCCAATAATCGTCTCATTTAACATAGCATTTTCCTTTTATTTCCGTTTTGGAAATTCTTGTTACGTTTTTTAAAATATTTTTTAATGGGAATTTACTCATGGACTATGGAAGACTTAATTTCAAAAATTGTTCTAAATTGAAAATAACACATATTTTAGAACAGGAGATTTTTTTAGAACAATATATCTGTGCTAATTAACGTTGTTCTTATTTCGAGTGGAGCTAACAAAAATGCAACTTTGCAATTTTGCAATTTTCTAAATGAGTTATAAAATTTATTAAGTGGCACTAAAGGTACTTTTTTGTAGTTTACAATTCAACCCAAAAACCCACGCGGCGCACATCTCTACCCAAGATCTCAAACAAATAACAAGAAACTTAAGAAACGACGAAATGCATTTTCTATCTTGATTTTCCTTGTTTTAAAAAACCCGAAATTGCGGGAATGTTTGAACTTTGTTTGAATGCATATTGGAGCCAAATGTGACTCCTGGGCATCGATTCATGAAGGCATAAGGCAATCGCTTCATCTTTTCTAAATAAACTGACACAAAGCAGGCACCCGGAGCATTTTCAATTCTGTTCAAACAGCGTCCACGGCACGAGAACAGACAAAAAAAAACTCAATTCCAAACCACAAATAGTTCAAACACAAATAAAGATCCCGTCAGTCAAAAAGGGACCGTTGACACGCGCCCTGGAGTCCTGCGCCGATCGTTTTCAAAAATAACGAAAAAATGGGGTTTTAAAAAAAAAAAAAACTCCAACTTTCTTTAGCTTGCTACCTAAATTTGGCTTACAATTAAGTTTCAATGCCTAACCTTAGTTTCGAGCTGTGCGCCGCCCCGTAAGCCTCTCATCGGCGCTCTGCGACAAAAAAAAATTTAATAAATAATGAGTCAGTTCCAGTCTAGTTTTGGTTTTTGATGAATGCGGATTGAGACTCGGTGGAGAGAAATGTCTAATTTTAGAGTCCTGTGCGTCTGGTGGGCTGCCACCGGCGTAAGCTTTGTCCTTTCAAAGCGTAGCTATTTCGTAAACGGAAAAGTTAATATTTATTTACTGGACTTTTGTTTACAAAAACAGGAAAACGGAGTCAAAATGTCCTTTTGAGTTGCATGAAATAATGGGGCTCTAATTTGGACTTTTACTTTACAAACTTCCCGCCTCCCTCTTTCAAATGACTTCTTCATAAAGTGCAGAGTGTCTATTTTGAAAAGTAGAACGTCAATTCAGTGGGGAAAATAAAAAGGGCCGCTTTCACTCTAGTGCTTTACAGGGACTTGACGAAACTTTCTCTTTTTTAAAAACTTTTTTTTCCTTTCTTTTGAAAAACGGAGCGGCGCAATCTGTTTTTTGAAAGTTCCAATTACTTTGTCTTCATTTGACGACAAAGTTTGTGGGGGACCTCTCGGGAAAACGGGGGAAACATGAAACATTGACTCTAATCCGTGCGCCGCAACTTTTGCCCATTCTTGAACCAATGTTGTGAAAGCACAATTGGCAAACAAAACTTGTTCCCAGCTCTGTAAACTCTCTTTTATTTATTGAAAACGTCGAGTTGCGGCGCACAACTATTTTACCTTGATTTTTTAAACAGGGTTTGAATCCTTGTATTTTTTTAAAATAACGGGTAGCAAAAAATTTAAGCTCAACAGCATAAGGACTAAATTAAAAAATATCAACTTTAATTTTTATTTTAAAGGTGAACGCCATCCAATAAAATAAAATATATTAAAAAATTAATTCTGTTAGTTAATTTGTTTTATTGGACTCTTTTCGTCTGCTAAGTTTGCAATTTTGAATTAGTTTAATAACTTTCCACAATCAAAAGGCAAGCAAATAGCAATTTTTGTAATTTAGAAGATGACCACACCGTACGTGTGTGAACTGGGAGTTCTTTTTTTTTGAATATACTCATATGGACTTCTCGAAAAATTAGATTTGTAAAAAAAAGGTTTATTTTTTCATTTTTTTTAAGCCGCGAAAATTGGAACGGTTTTTGCACGGCGCCGCGGGACCGTCCAACCCTTTCACTGTGACACAGTTTCGGGAGTTGTGCGTGGACGTGCGTCCGGCTCTGTGTCATGGAGCCGTGCGCCGCAGCTTTGTTCACCAGGCCATTTGCTCCAGTTGGATTGCCGCCGATGAAAGGGCGGGAAGGAAGCGGAATAATTCGATAATTCCAGAACTAAGTTCCTCCATCAGCCCAACAAAAGTCCTGGACAAAAGTCTGGACAAAGAAAGTTTTCTGGAGAAAGTGAGCGGCCCTTTCTCCAGCAACCACAACCAGCGTCTCTTCCAGTCCGAAAACTCCAGCCCAAAATCGCTTTTGAAGCGATGAGGAACCGGTCCTACGCTGTTTTTTGAAATTTTAACCACTGAAACTCGCTAGTACCCAATTTCCTAATTTCCTCTCTTGTGCCCAAACTTTCCCATTTCCCACTTTTTACCGGGAAATTACCGTTGGCAGTGGCCCAGGGAAAGGGAGGCGGGATTGATGAAATTATTATAATCGACGCTTCGACTAATGGTCGAAGAGAGGGATCCAACCGGAACAGATTCTGCACACGATATCGCGCGGGCAAATTCAAATTTTCCCTCTCTCGCAAATTCAAATTTCCCGCCCCCGCAAAGGGGTAGTGGGGAAAGGGCCTCCGTCGCCGCTTCCTCTATGATTATGACTTGGATAATGTCTAATTTATTCGGAGGCCATTAGTATTAATAGGCTCAAGGTGGATTGAGGCCAAGGAAACTAAGCAGGAGGCAATTCTAAGCAAATGTTTAAGCAGAGGAGAGGTAATTTTTAAGCACAATTTTCAAATTCAAATTTCAAAATGGCAGAGGCCGAGGGAATAATTAACTTCATTAATTCTCCGATCTAATTTGCATAAAACAGAAGGAAGAATGAAGAGCGAAACATTAGGGAATATTGTCAACAAAAACTTTACATTTCCAAAAACCGTTTTTGCGTCGTAAGCAAAATAACTTTACAAAAAACTGAAATTCTTTCGAATTCAAGCAAAACATCACAATTTCAAAAAAAAATCGTTAAGCTCCGATCGCACCGATTCGCGAAACGTCAAAATAATCTTTAAGCACCGAACACACCGAAAATCTTGAAGCAACTCGAAATATTGTAAAATGCCAACACATATACATACACCAGTACGCGAATCGTACAAAAATGTTGTCATTAAAATAGTTTAAAAAAAATAAAAGTATAAATATTTCTTATACAAAATAATAAACTAGAAATAAAAAATTAAACTATCGATGAAGCTTTGCTTTTAATACAGTTTTAGGAATTTTTTTTTAGTTTTCAAAATTTAATTTTAAAATTCAAACTATCTGAAAGCTTGTGTAAAATAATTTCAAAATTCTTGAGAGTCCTTTTAGAGTAATTTTGGCGCGGGGAGTGCGTAAGGCGTTTTTAATTGGCTTTATCTCTTGACACGATGTGGTTTGAAATTGGGGTAAAGTGAGACTCGAGAGTGAGGGAAATTTGAAAATCGATTTACGTCGCTCTTGCCTAATGCGGTGGTGCATTAATATTGCAGCTTTCCCAGCCGCCTTATGACTGATGACGAACTGGGAATTAAGGCTCCATTTGAAAAAGACGACTTTCTCTCGTAACCCCAGTGGATTTAAGAAAGCCTCGACTTTTTGCACGAAGCGCTTCAAACAGCGCTTCTAAAAACGCTGGAAACAGTGCTGCAAAACGCTGTTTGAAAAATATGTTCAAACTGTGTTCAAACAGGCGGAGTATGTTGGTATTAAAAAAGGAAATTGGACATTAGGTCCTAGAATTCTCCATGAATAAATGAAGTGGCATTCCTGGAAATTGGAAGATGAGGGAAAGGAGAGGCGCGAGGAGAAAGTTCGAGCGGGATTTTTCAAATCTCCGTTTCTCCGTCCGGGCTTCAAAGGTGAAAAAACCGGAGTGAAAACAACGGAGAGCTCGAAAATTGGGTCTGATTTTTCAGGAAAAAAAAAGTACAAAGAAAAGCTTTCTCCTTTTCCTAACGCAGGCATCAGAAAGAAGGAAGAAAAAATGAAGATGAATTGAAATTTCCGTGTTTATTAGATGAAGAGGAGGCTGTTGAGCTCCTGAATCCGTTTTGATCTCAGTTCCTACAAATTCTGGGGCATAATGGGATTTGGAGGGTAACCATAGCAACCAAGAGATGCGGATTAGGCTAAATCCAAAACTAACCAATTTCCGAGAAAGGAATCCTCCCTAAAAAGGGAAGAAGTCAAAAACATAATGTTACAGAGTGCTCGTTCTGAAAGCTTTAGACCTGAATCACAAAATGATTTTGATTTTCAATCACAAAATGATTTAGATTTTCAATCACAAAATGAAATTGATTATTACAATTTCGACTTTCTCTTAAAAAAAAACTGCTAAAAATTAAAATATGTAATTCTTTTAAACATATCTTTTTTTTATTTTTCAACAATCGAAATCCTCAAAAATATTTAACATTTCAGTTTCAATTGATTCTGATTCTATTACCGTTTCGTATTTTCAGTAGCTATGTAATGCCCCTCTGGTTTAAAGAAAATGGTTTTCTGGTTTTCAATATCTTTTTTTTTATGGTTTTTCATTTACATGCTTTGAAAAATGGTTTCATGATTGTTTATTAGCACGGTTTCTGGATTTTTATTCACAGGATTTCAAAATGGCCTGATTTAAAATGGTTTTATGGTTTTTCAGTCACATAATTGTTTCAGAAATTGTTTTGATTTAAAAATGGTTTTATGATTTGAAAAATGATTCATGGTTGTCTAGAGAATGGTTTTTCATAACACGTGGTTTCAAAATGGTTTGATGTAGAAATGGTTTTATGGTTTTTCATTAATCTGATTTCAAAATGTTTTGATTTAAAATGGCTCCATGGTTTTTTGTGTAAAATGCACTTCCGGTTTGAAAATTGTAAAAGAAACGCTCGGCGGCGGAGCAGACCTCTCAAGTTCCAATTTCAATTTTCTCAGCAGAGATTCCCTAGGAAAGCTAAATGAGTTTGCTGATTTGTTAGAGAATTTTGGAGCGGGGAATCGGATGGAATTCATAATGGAATCTCGGCCTAGCGCTGTTCTATTATCTTAAGCCACCGCGGCCACATTCCGGCCACCGCCGCGGCGGTCCTTCCGGAAGTCTTCCAGGAGCCTTTACTTTGCACTAATTGCAATTTGGAGACTTGCACCGTTGCTGGAGAAAGTGGGTTAAAATGAGGAATGAGGCGGAGCCCTGCCGAGCGGAGCTCAGAAGTCCTTTTGCCTCCAGAATCCAGTACAGTGCGCCGCCGTTGCCTAGCAACTGCAAAATTCAATCAGTCTGAAAGCTTCCCTTTGAATTGAATTTTTTCCCAGGTCTTTTTTATATTAATAGAATGGATTGCCTGGGAAGATTTCAAAGGGAGCGCCTGGGCAGTGAGTTGTGCGATGTCGCCCGGCGGGAATGTCGCAATGATCATAAAATTCAAATGAAATTCAGCTGAGCGAGATTCAAATTTTTTTGGCGGAAAAAGTGGGTCACCGCCTGGCTTGGTCTCCTCAAAAGTTTCCAGAGTGCACTATAAAATACGCCGCGCACAACTTTTGGAATTTTAGCATTATTTGCCAATATTTTGCATTTCCAACAAAAGAGAGTCGCACTTTACCCCAAAAAAATAGATTTTCAAGATACCACACAATACTTAATGAGGAGTAGGATGCACAAAATTAGCGTTGTTTAGTCAATAATTTGCACTTATAAAAACAGAGAGTCGCACTTTACCCCAAAGAAATGAAGTCGCACAAAATTAGCTTTATTTGTCAATATTTTGCTACTTAAAATTATAAGAAAATTAAGTCGCAAATTACTTCCAAAACAGTCGCACATTGCCCCGAAGACTTAATTAGAATGCACAAGAGCACAAATCAGGGGGCGTGAAGACTTGCATTGAAAAGTTTTCAGAGTCACTATAAAGCGGCTGGCAGATAAAAGCAAAACAACTTTTTGAAATTTTAGCATTATTTTCCAATATTTTGCTCCTTTCAAGCAAGAGAGGGTTGCACATTTCTCCAAGATACAGTTGCACAATGCCCCAAAGGTTGCACAAAGGCATCAGGACAAAAACGGCGGCGGACATAGGCAAAACTTTGTAAAATTTAGCATTATTTGCCAAAGTTTTGCTACTTTCAGCCCAAAATAGTTGCACATCAGCCCAATACCATTTGGTAAGTCCCCCCCCCCCAACGGAGTCGCACATTGCCCCAGGACTTAATTAGAATGCATCAGTGCAGAAATCCAGGGTTGGTAATTCTTGAATTTAAAACGGTGAAGCGGAGAGATCAGAAAATAAATCTTTGTTTTTTAGGTTTCGGCTGGAGCTTCTCCAGCATTTAAAACAGAGCTAATTGAAATTGCATCCTGGAGCAATGTTCTCCAGGAATTCATTTTCAAGACAAACAGTTTTTTTTTTAGAAAAAGATTTTTTTTTTAAGAAATTTTTTCTTAGAAGAAGATTTGGTTTTGGTGAAGGCGTGTAAATTTGGGTTGAAAACCATTTCATTTTATGTCTTCTACATTCAAACCATTGAATCCTTCCCATCCATTATCGAGCTCAGAGCGGGAGCCATTTCCTTCACAAAATCCAGCGACAGATTTCCAGTCGTTGGAAGCCGGCGCTGAAAATCGCTGGAAATAAGCGCTGGAAGCATTTCAAATTTCCAGATGACCTAGTTCCGTAAGGTCAACGCACGCTAATCACGGCCTTTCTAAACAAAACCTAATCTTAATTTCGCCTCCAAGGTGAATGCCCTTGTCAATTACATTAGGATTTTCTCCAGCAAAAAAACTTTCACTTTCGACTTTCTCTTTCGCTCTCATGAAAGTTGTGGTTTCTTTTTTTTCCCTTACGAATGACCAGCAACAGTTAGTTTTTTGGCCGGAGGATTTGAGTTAACCAGGACTTGATGTACAGAGACTTTCATAATTCCACTCAAAGTAGAAAGACAAACATTAGCGTCTTGGCAAATAGCGATAAAATGGAAAAACTTGGAAGTTACTAAAGAAAAGCTGCGAGGAGGCTGTCAAAAACTTTTGAGATTTCGCACATTGCCCCACATAAAGCAAACTTTCACTTACAAAATTCCTGAGTCGTCTTTGTAGCGCATGTGTCGCGTTTCGCCAGTACTTCCGAAATGCACTGTACTAGGTAATGAGAAAGGCAAATGAAAATGGTAAAAAGTGTGCCAAATCGATTTTACTCAGTTTTAGTTCAGGTTGTTTGAGTTATTTGAAAATCTACTTTTTGCAGAACCGGAGGACAAAGTTGCAAAACAGTAGATTTTTCTGGGAAATTCTCCAGGAACTGGAGAAGTCTCAAGCGCTCTGAAATGCCTTCTGGATAAATTCGAAGGACTTAAGTGATTCGGACCATTGATTAATTGGCGGAATAATTTGAAATTGAGGGTAGAGTTATGATAATGCGGGTGGGGAGGGGTGGGGTTCTGGAGGAGGTTGCTGGAAATGTTGCTGGAAGTGCTGGAAATGAATGATCTTTGAGATGCTGGAGAAAGTGGAGATCGATTAGGGAAGGTAGCACTCACTTTCACTCAGGAACCACTCTTCCTAATTCACAATGATCTAACTCCCACCATCCACCATTCGACCCTCCATCTCCCCCACCAATCGATGGACACTCCATCGACATGACAGAGAAAAATTAGACCCACCAACTGCCCCGCCGAACCCACCACTCACAATTAGCCTTCACCCACCCACTCCCCCCTCATCTAACTCAACCTTAATTAACTTAAGATCAAAACCACCTTCATCTTCCAGATGCTCCACCAAGAGTGATTTACTGGAAATATCCAGTGAGAATCCCAACTAACGAAAAATTGGCCACACAAATCAAGAAAGAACAAGAAAAAGCATTTTGCTCAGATATACAGAGCCTTTTTTGATGTCATGCACCAAAAGAGAAACTCCGAAAAATTGCAAATCGTTCCACCACGTGGTCATCTGCTAACTTTCACCTTTCATCCCTTCGTACCATTTCCTATTCCATTTTTAATTGGAAAATTTAGAGAGTCGCAGATTTTAAATTTAGCAGGTGACCACATGCGGTTAGCAAAATAAAACCTTTTTGTCACCCTAGGGCAACTTTCTCCTTTTGACATCAAGAAAATGCGCAGTGTTATTTATTTCTGTATAATTTTGTTCGGATAATTTGGAATTTCGGGATGAGTGAAAGTTGCGAAATAGAAAGCGATTAGCAGCGTAACGGTTTACAGCGTTTATGTTAATTGGGAGCGATTTTGAGTGGTGCGCGGCTAATTTTAATGCTCCCTCGAGACGCCGTCTCTTACACTGTTATTTTTATTTTCATCTGAGCACTAAATCGGGGTCGTAAAAGGCTCCGACAACCTGTTTTTATTTATTTTTAATATTGACCTCTCTCCTCGTGTCTGGAGAAAGTTTGCATTTTGTGAAAAGAGAAATTTCCTCCTCGGAAAATTGCCGCGCAAAACTCTATTTCCACTTTCTCCAAATTCAATTTCGAGAAGCCAAGGTGGGCCTTTCCAGGGATAAATAATGGAGAAAAATTTACCTAAATTTTTAATTCCGAGGGAAAAAAAGTGAAAGTTCTTTTGGAGAAAGTTGAGAAATTCCTTTCTCCAACTTTCTCCAGGTTCCACTTTGACACTTTTAGTGAAAGTTAAATGTAGATGGACGATTCAGGCAGGATCAGTTAAGGTAAGGGATCAGCGAGGAAAGTTTGGGCCATTCGCGACTTCCAAAGCGCCCCATTCAAAGGGTCCCCCTTTCATAGGAGCCCTTATTTATGGACTCCTAGCTCAGGGCCTCGGATAAATAATCGCCGGGAGAAAAACCACCACTTCCCAATTTTTCCCACCGAACAAGAATACCTGTCACCTGTCGTGCAACACTGCCGCGCAGGATGGATTGTACGACGTAATTTATGCATAAGTTTATTGACCAAGGGCCCCTAGCCCTTGCCACGGCCCTGACAACTCATTTCTCTCTGACGACCCTTTTCTGTTGTAAATTTCCGTGTTACAGCAGAGGGGCCCTTATTGGATTTGTGCAGTTGCACACACACAAGCAGACAAAAAGAGTGTTCTAAAAAATACAGCGGAAATTCAAATTGAGAAAATGTCGTGCGTTTTTTTTTCTTCCTTTAAATTGTGTGCTTGTCTCTCCTGATTTCGAAGAGAAGGGGGCCCTTGGGAAAGGTCTCTTTTACACGAGGCCCTTTGGTAAAGGGCCCTCTTACACAATGTCCGCATTCTGCTCAAGTAGCGGCAATGCGTCATAGTTGAACCATTTAATGGGACACAAATGGGATGGTCGTACATTCCTTCTCTTCGAGGCACATAATGATTGATACGAAAAAGAAAGGGTAGTGCGCATGTACAGAGACTTCTTAAAGCACCGAAACGCTTTCTAAAAAACGCTTTCACCTCAACTTTCACCCATACCTTCACTTCTTTCCTAAATTGAAATACCGTGTGTTTTGGCAATAAACTTCTTCTTATTAAATTACAACATTTCCTGCACTTTCGACCCGCGCATGGGCAAAGCCGCGGTTTTCTTAAAACAAGAAAACGGAAAAGTTTCTGGAAAAAAAACTGGCTCGATTTTTCACTTTGATTGAAATACCGTGCCTTTCGTAAATAACCTCTTCTCATCAAGAGTCCCTTTTCCTCTTCCGCGTTTCTTTGTTGCTTCATCTTTCGTTCTTTCAAGCTTCGATGTGAATTAGAATCGTGAAAAATAGCTGCCAAAGTTTTCTCTTCTGTGGTTGTTTTTTTTTCAGGATAATGCGCTCAAAATTAGATCTTTTTGAAAGGCACTGTATTTTAATTGTATCTAGGGGTCTCAATCCGGATTTTACGTCCGGGTAAAAATCCGGATTTTGACGGATATCGGATTCTTCCAAATCCGGATTTTTATTTTTCAAATCCGGATTTTTCTGGTATAAATAAGCCAATTTAGGCAAATTAAAAAATTTAGTATTTT
>VYYI01000796.1:0-25573 GCA_021029175.1 Bilobella aurantiaca
AAATCAATAACAAAAACAAATGGAAATCACCCTACTGCACGCGCCACTACTTGCTAAACAAACGCTTGGTATCACGCAATTCAGGCGTAAAGCGTAACGGTCTCACAAAAAATCCTCTTTTGTGTTTTTTCTCTCAAAAATCCTCTTTAGTGTTTTTTTTCTCAAAAATCCTCTTTAGTGTTTTTTTTTCTCAAAAATTTTTCCCTGAAAATCATCTTCTCAAAAATACATTTTGCTTAACGAAAAAAGCAAATCGTTAGATAAATTAAATTTGACACATTAATTTTCACTTTTGAAAAGAGAAAGTTTTGTCTTCGAAAACGATCTTAAATGAAAAGGATTCATTTTCAGGAAGGCTAATTGCTGACAAATTAAATTAGGTTTTTCTCAGAATTCACTCTTTTTTGAAGTAAAAATTTTGAATTTGGGTGACTTGTGGCGTTTTTTCCCAAATTTTCGGGTTGGATTCATAATTTATTCTTTCTCATCCATATGGTAGACATTTACAGGGACGTAGAAAAAGAGCCACAAGAGCGTGTGGGAGAGGCACAAAAGATTCGATTTTGAAATTTTAGACAACTTTCTCCCACACAAAGATAAATCTGTCTCTCACAGGAGGTCTCAATCCCTTCGATCACAGAAATTGATTTATGAAGATTTCATGGCATTTCACCTGCCAAAAATAAATCAATAACAAAAACAAATGGAAATCACCCTACTGCACGCGCCACTACTTGCTAAACAAACGCTTGGTATCACGCAATTCAGGCGTAAAGCGTAACGGTCTCACAAAAAATCCTCTTTAAGTGTTTTTTCTCTCAAAAATCCTCTTTAGTGTTTTTTTTTTCTCAAAAATTTTCTCCTGAAAATCATCTTCTCAAAAATACATTTTGCTTAACGAAAAAAGGAAATCGTTAGAATTTGACACATTCATTTTCACTTTTGAAAAGAGAAAGTTTTGTCTTTGAAAACGATTTTAAATTAAAAGAATTCATTTTCAGGAAGGCTAATTGCTAACAAATTAAATTAGAGTGAAGCCTATTTTTTCTCGCAGCGGTGACAAAGGTGATGATTGAGGAGTCCTGGCTTCCTATGGAAATTAATTAAAAAGTGCCAATGAGTTTCTTAAAGTTTTTTTTTAATTTTTAGAAAAAGTCTTTTTTTTTTTAGAAAAGTGGTGCGTGCAGAGATGCTTTTTAGAAAGGTGAAAAGGTAGCGAGAGCATAGAAGAATATTATATTTCCATTCATCATTTCCACGCCTCTGTGTACAGCTTCGACATCCTTCATCCACTTACTTTATCAAGCAAACAGGAGCCGCAGCGTCTTCATTCACAATTGCCTAAGTAAGAGCTTTCCTAAGAAAAAAAAGCCTCCAAATACCCCATAAATCTAAAAAAAATCTTACTTTCTCTTTTGCATCTTTATCCCCTGCCTCTACATACTCGCCATGAAAGAAAGCCATTTTTTAAAGCCAAACGAAAGCACATCAAAATTTGGGTTAATTTATCAAATTCAGCAAAAGAGCCCTTTCCCTGAAGAAAAATTCCGTTGTTTGGAATTTTGGAGAAAGTTCAACTTTCTCTGACATATCAGTGTTGCAGTATTCGTCAACATTTTTAGAATGTTTTTTTTTAGTTCATAGCTTTAGATTTTTCAGTATTAGTTTTTACATTATTTTGATGTTATTTTTTTAGCGCAGACTCACACACTTCCCAATTCGGAAATTGTGGTGAAAGTGGGCAGAGTTGGGCAAAAGTAGTAGGATTAGTAGAGTTACGGTCTTGTTGAAAGAGAAAGCTATTTAGGAGAAAGTTAATCAAGATGTTCATCTTGAGGAAGGCCTTACCTATAGAGGAAGAAGAATCCGATGAGAATGATGACCAAGACGGAGCTGAGGACGATCACCATTATGGCATAGTTGGGCATTGCTAAAAATGAAGAAGGTGATTTACTAGGGTGACATAGCTGGACATAGTTAGGCTACTAAACCATAGGGCATTATGCTGGGCATTCGTAAGACTAAAGAGACTAATATTCATTTCCGAAGTCTCAATGTCAATGTCACGATGTCAGAGCAGCGGTCACGTGACATTTTGTTAGCGACAGCGATTGTTCATTGGTTAATGTGCCGGAGACCTTATTTCCGCTCTAAAGAGCTTCCTGGCCGAGTACTCGGCCTTAACCAAGGAAAAAATTATAAAGTGCATTAGGAATCCATAAATTTCGGTAAACGATGACTTTTTTATGGCCTGATTTCCCCTTGATACAGCCGCAGCCATTTTATGCCTCTTTCTCTTACTTTGGCTCTCTCTCCACGTAATGCACTAAATTGACACTAAAATGTACAGTGTGGTTCAGAAGAACTGCCCAAAACCTAACATCAATTACCAACCGTCTAATTTGTTTTAGGTTGAACAGTTATGTTTTTCGCATAAATTTTATTTGATAGAACCAAAACAAGCCCGTTCCAGGACGGGATGACTTGATTCCTTATTAATTAAACTGTCTTTAGTGCGTTTACCTGAAAAGTGGCACTTATCTTGTTGTTTTTAATATGCCTTAGGGTGCCTTAAGGGCCCTCCTATAATAGGATTGACATATTAGGCTAGTTTTCAATTACACGAAAAAATAAACTTTATGAAACATTTAAAATTAAATTGAGTTATTATACTGTATGAAATTACTAATTTTTAGTTAAAAAAAAAGAATAAATTATTCTAAAATTGATAACTTTTTAATCAAAATTTTCATTTTAAGTGGTAAATTTTCTGATTTTTTTTTGCAAAAGTAAAATCACTTTATTTTTGATGGCAATATTCCAGCAATGAAGTTCTATGGAAAAACACGCTGATCTGCAAAACTTTCTCTGGAACGTAGTGTACAAGAAGAGAAATTCTAAACGGATGTGACAATTTTGTAAATTTCTGAAGGGCCCTTTCCTATACTTGCTCATTGACATCCAAATGTCCCTTTAGCATGGAAGGGCCCTCCAATAGGGCCCTTCCGGGAAGACTCAAATTCTATTGTCCTCTGAAGAAGCTATCCAATTATTTGGCTGGAAATAATGTTAGTTCTCGGAATCGCATCGCTTTCTCCTTCCCTTTTACTCTTTAATGTAATCCAATAAAAATGGACATTTGACAAGGGTCAAAGTGCCCACTTGGACAGGGAAGTCCATTCAATTCCTAATTTACCCTTCCACCGACCCGTTTGGGCATTAGTGGCCCAAAAACACACTGCGAAAAATTCTCCAAAAAAGCATTCTACCCACTTAATTACGACTTTCACCCAAGTTTTCCGATGAGATCCTCACCATATGCCCCATCATTAATGTTAATTTGAATTGTGGGAGAAAGTCAAGTTTCTCCGAAACGGTTAACCCGGAGTTCTCCCAGTCCCACTTTCACCCTAACTATAAATTCTGTTCTAAATTTTAACAAGCTCGTTTTTTTTCTAGAAAACGGTGCTTTTTTTTTTAGAAAAGGGTGTTACAAAATGTCCCATTTTTCTCACTTGGACAGCCGGAGCCGTCGAAACCGCATTTGGGCGTATCGGGCGGAGGCGAATCGCGGTTTCCAGCCCAATGAATCCTCTTTCCAGGAACGTCAATAATCTCCCGTGTGATTCCCAAGTAGTGAGAAACTACCTGCAAAAAAAAGTGGCAACAATGTCTACACTTTAATAAAGGAGATTTATGAAATCCAGATTGAAAATGTCATTTTTAAAAATAAGCCTCAGGAAGTTTTTTGAAAACTTGTCCAATTAGCTTCTTTTTTTTTGAAAATGCCCTGTAGCTCTCCCTGACCCAGTTTTGAAAAATACTTACATGAAAAACGCCAGACTCGGGATCCATGTCAAGAAGGGAGTAGTCCGCATTTCTGTCACCGTTTTTATCTATGCTGACGTTTCCGGTTATACCTGGACAGAGAAAAGAAGTTAGCCAATGGAAAAAAGTACAGAGCCTTTCTTTACGACTGCATAGTAAGTCGATGCTTAAGTTTGTATTAGGCTTAGCAACAATTATTATGACAAAGCGGCAATATGTGCGAGCGTTTATGCTAAAACTTCGAAAAAAAAGAGTAATCGATTTTTGTTTTTTAATTTTTGAAAGTTGTAAATCTATGCTTTCACTTTAGAATTTACAGGTCAATAAAAAAGGCTCTGTACATAAACTCGTGGAACACTTACTAAGCTCTTCGTGAGTTCATGCTAGAAAAAAAGGTTGGAAAGCGAAATTTGGAAATCTTGGAACAGGCAGTCGGTTTCACAGATTAATAAAAGAAGGCTCTGTATAACTTTCTCCAGATCTTTGAAAAAGGTTTAAAAAATGTTTTTTTTACTGATTTTATATTTGTGAAAGTCTCGAATCTAACCGACGCTTTCACTTTTGAGGTAAATAAAAAAAATGCTCTGTACATTTTTCTCTCCAGCGGTTTTATGCTTCTGGAGTCCTTTTGAGCTTACCTTGAAACGTTTTTCCCCACATTCGCTTCGTGATTTCAGTGCCATTTGATATTGAGCCTCCGGCACTGATTGTTTCGTTAAGGGCCTGTGCGTAGAGGAGGACTGCGTCGTAGAAAGCGGTTACAAAAGGGTTAACAGGCTCCTCTCCAAATGAAAAGTTGAATTTCTCAAGGGCCGTCTTCTTCACTTGTTGCTCGAATAAAATGTATTCTGTGTTGTTAGGCGGAGGGCGGACCGTAAGGGTCAGAAGGGCCTCGTAGGCCTTTTTCGCCCTTTCGTTATTTTCTGCACTGTCCGTCTTCACCAACCACGGTTTGTACTCTTTGTTGGGACTACATATGCACAAACGATTATTATTTTTATAACATTTTTTGTTTGGCTTTTCATTACATTTTGTTACTAAATCATTAACATAAAAGACGCTATTTTGTATAAGTAAGGTTTTGTTGTGCGTGTGAGTGCGTGAGTTCGAATTTCAGATTTTCAAGCATAAGGCCTTTTTTAAGGCCTGGGAAATTTGGAGCTAGTTTTTTTTTGTCAATTTATTTTGAAGTTGAAAACTAGCCAAACAAGCCTGAGCAAGGAGTAGAGAATTCTGAATTCCATTTTTGTTTAGACACAACACTGAAGCTTATGTAAAAGTGAAAGGTGAAATTCGTTTTTTTTTATTACACAACGTTAAAGCATGTTTGATTGTCATTGAAAATTTACGTAATTTTGTTATTAAACATTTATTTAAATTAGTGGAATGTTCAAAATTTTGAATTTTTTTTTTTGAAATGGTAGGTAGGTTAGGTTGTAAAATGACTTACTTTGTGAAGAGCTCTACATTAAAAAATACATATTCCCCGCTCGAGACCATGTTGAGCTCCTCAGCAGCCAATAGGATTTCACGGATTCTGGGCGGTGATGCGCAGAGGATCACAACTTGAGGGGGTACAAAAGAATTTTAAAAAATTGGTAAATTTTTAAGAAAAATAGGTAAATTTTGAAAAAAAAATATCAACCCTCTTTCAAAATTCTCGAATTTCACTCTCGTAAATTGACATGACTCGCCCAGTTTTTTTTTGTTTTAAATTTTGAAACAAAAATCTCAAAATTTCTACCAAAGTGGTTTACTTTTCTGAACTTTGGTTCAATTTGACGGTTAGGTAAAAAGGAAAGTTGCTAGGTGAACTTTCTCCACCCAAACTCAAAACGAAGGTTTTAGAAAGTGTAATTTCTTTAATTTATGCAAACCTCTTGCATTTCCTAGCTTGCCTCTTGTTCTAAATTCATCACTCACAAGTTTGGCATCACATTTTAAAATTTTAAAACACTACTTTACTCTTCAAAACAATTTAGTGAGAAAGGTATAAAGAAGGATTTTGAAAGGTGAAAGTACGAGTAACTTTTTTTTACTGTCAATACTCTTGTTCAAATAAAGTTTTAAAACACATCTATTTTCAAGAGTTGAGCAAAAACTTTACTCGTTTTTCTAAATTTTGAATAGGATTTCAAACACTTAAAAATTTTGAAGCCAAAATACATCTCTGAAAGTCTCTGGATGATCAGTCTTCATCGTGATGAAATTTTTCTTGTGTCTACATAAATTCTGAAAAGAAAATCTTGCTTTGTTCTTGTTTCTAAAAAGCGTCTTTTTTTCTAAAAAGCGTTTTTTTAGAAAACTTTAGTCAAAATTTCTAGACAAGGTAATAAATCAGCGGTTCAAGTGATCGCTGCACTCTCCTTCTTCAGCCCCTGTCTCTCCTAACACTTTGAAAAGCGTGTCCTCAGCTCGGCGCTCACTTCAGCTCCTAATGCTTTTCACCGGTTTCAAAAACGTATCGCTCTCAAAACAGAAAAAGAAAAAAAAACCGTTTGCATGGGTAACAAAATTTATTGAGAGGGTACTTTGAAGGAGCCCTTTGTCGTGCTTCTCGACCCATTTTGTTTCGCTCAGTCAAAAGTAAGTTCCCTTAACGCCATAAAGCATATACGAAAATTCCACTCACTTCGAGCCTTTGACATAAACTGTCGAAGAAAGTCCTTGAAATTTATTTCCTCTCCGCGCGTCTCGTCGAAACTCTGAAAGAAGGGGGTGGAGTTAAAGGCGGCGTAGACGGGGCCGAGCGTGAAGTGACACAGTGAGTGACCCTTGCCCGAAGCCACGGCGAAGTTATGGTACAACAGCCCCAAGTGACTCCAGCCGTACTTCGGCAGCACGGCCCTGAAAACCTCGGCCACGTGACTGTACGACCCCGCGAACCGTGTCAGGGTCTGATACGTCAGATTCTTGAGTCGAAACGCATCGGCCTGACCCCCCGGGGTCAGGAGCGGAACGGCCCAGACCGCTGCGTAGCGTGCCACGGGAGCAATAACGTACTCGCAGATTGGACCCAGGAAGACGGCTAAGTGGGCCAACAAAATTTGAAGTTTAGCGCTGAAGAGAATCGCTTGAGTGAATGAGTGAAATTTCAAGTTTTTTTTTTCCATAAATTTTGCAATTTTTTGTTTCGAAGATGTTAGAACCGGAAAGGAACAAGTGCGGTCGAAAATTTCAGCGCTAACAAATTTGAGCGTTAATTGTAGAACTGGAAAAGACCGTTTCAGCGAAAAATGTAGCACTGGAGAAAATCAAGCTTGTGAAAAAAATAGTTCTGGAGTAAACCATGTTGGAGCGAAAATGTTAAAAATGGAGAAAACCGAGTTTCAGCGAAAATTTTAGCACTGAAGAAAACCGAGTTTCAGCGAATTTTTGCGCGGCTGGGGCCAGTTCAGGAAGCGCAAATTGTTGGCACCGGAGCCAAGCTCGGGAAGCGCGAGCGCAAATTTTTAGAGCTTTCGGGTTGAGTGAGCGCAATTTCCAGCGTCTGTTTCGCTGGAGATAAGTGTGAAACAATTCCCGGTTTTGAATGTGTCTAAGCGTATTAATATTAATCTCAAGGCAGGCGCTGAGGCCTTTTCCCGCCAAGAGTGAAAGGGAAAATCTTCCATCTTCCATTTATTAATAACAATTTCCTGGAGAATCCTGGAGTCATCTTCCAACTGGAAGTTGACAGTCTACTCAAAAGGACTTTTCGGCCTCCAGAAATGATTTTAAATGTAGGAGTGACAGGGTCCTCCTTCCATTGCTGAATATAATATTACTCAAATTTTTCTTATAACTTTCACCCTGATGGCGGCGCAAAATGCCTCCAGTAATGGCAACCCGCTCAGAATATCAATGCCCTCGAGAGAGAGCGACTGTTGGGGAGATTATTTTTAGGCGCACAACTCAAAAAAAAAGCGGAGTTGTTCTCTACCAAATTATGCCTTTCACAAAACGACAATTGCATTCAAAATTCCGTAACTCGGAGAAAGGCAGTGAAAGTTTCCATTTCTACCAGTTTTTTTTTATATATATTTTTTTTAAAGCGCCAAGCGCATCTTTCACAACTGAAAGCGGAATGGTGGTAAAAAAAAAGAAGCGCTCCGGCAGGTAAGCAGGATATTTAAATTTTACAAATTCTCTAGAGTTATGCGCGACGATGTGCGGATCTCGCTGCGATTGCACGGCCTTGTCTAGAAGCGAACGGTTTTTTCCACGGTTTTCCTCCAATTTGTCCAGACCTGCGCTTTTATTTGTGTAAAGATCAAAGGCCTCCAGCGGTCCGAGCGTCGATGAGCAATTGGTGTCTCTGTAAAGTACTTCAATTTTCCAGTGTGGTAAAATCCGACCAATCCTGTCACTCTTGATGGCCATCGTAATGACCGGAAGGATCTTTTGCGGAGAGTACAAATCATGGTCTCCGGGAGCGAGGACGCCGATTCGAAGAACACGGTTCTGGGCCACGGCGTCACGCCGTGCCAAGACACTGTGCTCGAGAACGGGCCAATCAGATTGATGCTGTCGATTAGCGCTGCTCTTTGGCACGAATTCCTCAGAGGAGCCGTAGAACGTGGCTGACCCCTCTTCGCCACTTGACCTCTGACCCAGCCTCACACGGCCACTTTCACACTGAAGCACAATTATGAGATTTATCAAGAAGTAGGGCCACTCCATTTTGAAAAGAGCTGAAAAATTGGACAAAATTGTGGGCCTAAGTCACACTAATGATTTTTTAAAAGCACTTAAGGACCATTTTTTGTCTTTACGGATCGCACGGACACGCAACAACGCCGCTTTCGTGATGACCTTTGACTCCCTGCTTAAGTGCTCCTCGATAAGTGCTTTGTGTTTTGCTCCCTTAAGGACGTGGCTTAAAGTCGCACGAAATTATTTTGTAAAATAAGTTTTCACTATTGAAAGCTAAAGTTTTTTTTACAGAGAAAAAATTAACTACAAACGTTAATTAGTAATTGCTTATAAAAATTATTGTATAAAATTATTTTGTGAAGAATGAATTTTTATTGCAAACTATTTGCAATTGAGTGAATTTTACATTTTTGTTAAAAATATGTGATAATAAAATGAAGACAAAAAGACAGACAATGCAATAATGTTGCAGCATAATGTGATAAATTTATCACATCCACATCAAAAATGGAGACATTTTGGGATGCTAAATTTTTTTTATGTAAAATAGAAATTATGCTCATTGTGCCAATTAGGCCTTGAAGTAATTTCCTAAACGGTGAACCACTACCACTCCTCATGACGTGATAAATTGTCCAGTTTAGTAAAAAGGTGCAAAAAATTCGCCCCCAGGTGGGCTCGAACCACCAACCTTTCGGTTAACAGCCGAACGCGCTAGCCAATTGCGCCACGGAGGCCTGGATAAAAGTTTCTGGAAAATAACTCAATAAGTGGGAAAGGACATGATAAATTCGGCATGATAAGTGCTCAAGTGTTGTCAACTTTTTGCAAAGTGAGCAAAAAAAATGCCGAGATAGAATATAGCGGTTTTGCATTGCAAACAGGCAATTTATAATACTAAATTCTAATTTACTGTTCTACACTTCACTTCTACGATTTCTCGAACAATTTTCAAATCAAAATAGTTTTCTAGTTTACTCAAAAAGTATTGCCCATTTTTAAAAAATCAAATTATCAGTTTTTCAAGTTTCTCCGGAAAAAAAAAGTGAACACCTTTGATCAAAATGAAGTTTTTCAAAGTAGTACTGCGGAAGGAAGAAAAAAAACGCAATTCAAAAGAATCCACTTTCTCCAGACTTTCCCCTTACTTTCTCATTCAAACGTGGTTGAACTTTGGCCGTTATTTTGAAACGGAAATATCGAGGAAAAAAGTGAAGAATTTTATATATTTTTTTTGAAAAGGATATGAAATTTTAGCACCATGACTTTGAAATTGACTTTTCACAACTTTCTTCCGGACTTTCTCCCCTCTACTTCTTATTTGATCATCTACTTTCTCCTCAGATTTTGAAATAGAGATTTTTTTGCAAGGAAAATGTAAACATTTGATATTTACCAAGCAGCTTTAACCAAACTCAATATCAGTTCTATTTGAATAATATTTTGAATTTAAAAAAAATATTGGAGAAAGTTCTCCCTCCTCGTCTCAAAAGCGTGTTGAATAGCGGCTAATGACTCGGCACGAAAAAGACAAAAAAGCTCTATTCGTTTTCCAATTTTCAAACTTTCTCTTTTTTTTTTCCCGCGTCAGCTTTTTTAAATGTTAAGCTTGCTTTAAATAAACTACTTTCACCAAGCCTTGATGGAAAAGCTTCCGGGATCCACTGTTTACTCATCAAGTACTTTTTCTAAAAAGAAAACTTTTTTTAAAATCTAAACCCTAATTCTTTTCCACATCTTTCTAATGCATGGCAAGGGTGAATGGAAAGTGAAAGGGAGGCGGAGAAAGTTGGCCAAAAATGGGAGAAAGTCAGTTTTTTAAGGCCTAAATAATCTTAACCAAGGGTCTTTGGAGACTAACAAAAAAAAAGTTTGCAGAGTAATTTCCCAGCTTGGAAAAAGCTTATGAAGTGAGTTTGTTATGATTCACAAGTTTTTTTTTAGAAAAATAAAAGAGAAAGCGTATGCTTTTTATGAATACAACTTTCTCCTCGTTTTCCAAGTCTATTCAAATCAGGTCCAAATGGGACATTCCCTGAAAATGAAATAATAAAATTTGAATAACGCTTTTTCAGTCCACTATTCTACTGAGATAAGTACAAGCTTAAAAACGCCATAATTACAATTTCCTGGCCCCCTACTCTGTCCGTGGCTTCAAAAACATTAATAGAACAGGAAAAACACTCAAAGTTTATTACTACCGTATGCAGACAATTTTACGTCTTTGTTAATAAATGATCCTTACTAATCCTGCAGGACCTGCAGGACCTGCAAACCTGCAAACGAAAGTTTGCAGGCTGCTTCTCATGGAATTAAAATAATTAAACCGTTTCTTTTGTGTGTTATGGTGCGCAATTTCCGAGAAAATTCCCACTGATCAATTGACAATCAAAAAGAGCAACTTCCAACAAAATGAACAAATAGAGGTGCAATACAGAACGAGTTAAATTGCTCTTAATTTAAATTGCGTTTTTGTCCCACTTGTCACAAACAAAATATACAGAGAGTTTCAAAAAGGCTTCGAACCAAACAAACTTGAACCGAATGGAACTCCGTCCTTTAATGTTTTTCAAACAGTGAATTTTGATTTTGAAGAAAACAAGCACAAGAATCGCACTCGCTGATTTCTGCAAAAATAGATCTGAATGCAGCTAGTTAAATTTTAAATTGTAAAATTATTATCTTAATTGAGGTCAATTGGCCTTTGGCATAACATGTCCTCCCCCTATGCAACTTGCTTTGTTCAAATTTCAGCACTTTGTTTGAACAGATTTTTTTTTCTAAACGAGCACTGCCTTGGCCCTTTATTAATGGACAACTGCATTTTACGACAATTGAAACTAAATTTCCAACATTGACCATAACTTTCCGCGCAAAGTCTAAAAAATGAACTTACGTCAAATCCATATGAAGCAAAACAAAATGCCTCCCTCGACAAAACCAATTTAACCTTCATAAGGCCGTAAAAAAACTCAACTTTCTTTAATAGCACAACATATTATCCATTACCTTCCCTCCTGAGCACTAGCGGCAGAAATTGAACATATTTATAGAGTCGTGCGCTGCTCGCGACAGCACTAAAAAACCTTAAAAATGTACACATCCCAGTCAACTTTTCAAAAGCGTAATACCCTTTCGTTAGAATTTGTGCTTTTGTTTTTTCACCGTTCCTCCAAAAGTGGGCGACAAAGCTTACTTTGGAACACAGAGTTTCAACAACAACATGTTTTTAGAAAATTTAGAAAATCTGTTCTAGATTTAGATTTTAATGAGCTATTTATAAAATGTAAATATGACGCAAGTAGGCCAAGAAATGATCAATTTCAAATTAACATTTTGATTTATTTTGGAAGACGGGTTGAGACATCCTCTAAGAATATCGTTTACTTTCATTTCGTAAGCACGTGACTAGCAAATCTAAAAAAAAAACATTTTCAAAAATCTCATATAAACTCAAGGAGAAAGTAGAAACTAATTTTGATCAAAATTTTTCAAACTTTTTGTTGACAAATTACTGGAGAAAGCGATTTCGATCAAAGCCATAATTACATTGACTAACCCTGAGCTGTCTAGACTGTTTTAAATTATTTTCAAAAAATTTAAATTGTTTTGAAATTCAACCCAGTCTGAAAAGGAGTCACTTTGGATTTGTTGACACTGCGTAGCAAAGAGAGTCTAAAATCTAATTTAACCTTTAATGTGAAAGTGCCTTCAAACCTCGTTTGGCTAGATTTATGGTCGCAAACATTTCAATTGAAAATTAAATTGAAGTCAAGACTCCCATTAAGTGAAAGCGAAGGTAAAAAAAAAGTCCTTGTGAATTATGCCTCTCAGGATACTGATTGTAGCTGAAGTTTTTTAGAAGGGAAAGTTGCACAATAGAAGCAGCGAAACGTTGAATAGCTACAAAATTATAGCAAAGGTTTCTCAAAAATCGAAATTTCAAGAATCAGGAAAATTTCAGAATATGTTGTACTTTTTTGAAAAATATATTTTTTAACGGAAATTATAAACCGCCGCAGGAAAGTAGCGGAAGATTTTTTTTATTCGAAATTTCTCTTAGATAACCCTAGAAATATAATCCGCTAATTCTTGCCCTCCAGCATCTAAAATCGTCTTGTTCGACAGGGCCGTAACTCGAGGAGCCCTTTTTGCAGGGGGCCCTTTGAATTACCATAATCCGATTAACATTTGCCACGAGAAAACTTGTGCTTTCACTCAGGACAAGGTCGATTAACTTCGGTGTTACAGCGGCTTTTCGAAAAGAAAGGGAAGATGAAAGGTGAAGGGAGAAAAGTCAAGATTGATTTTAATTTCCAATGGAAATTTGAGGCAGGAGTAAGAAGCGAAGAGTAAGGCCCTTAAAATCTACATCTCAAGGGCTCCCCAAAAATCTATCTAAGGGCTCCAAGGCCTCCCTCCCTTCAATTTCAGCCCGGAATTAGATATGGGATTAGCCTGATGAAATTGAATTCAATTACTTTTGATTCAGGTCCTCACTAGGGGGTTTGCTCGGAGGCAAAATGCTACTCAAAACGAAAATAAACAAATTTTAAAATTTCTGCCTCTCTACGCTTTCTATCACACAAAAACACGTTCGAGAAGCTAGAGAAAATCTGTCACAAACAAAATATGCCTAATCCTTTGCAAAGCTGGATTAGAATCGAATCACATAGAGAAAGTAATTGTTTCAAAAAAATGATTTGAAATTTAAAGTTTTTGAAAACTTTTAAAATAAAAACTCAAATGCAAAACTGTATCAATGCGTTCCCCCGACTTGTAAGTCGTAACTAAAAATTGAGCCCTTGAAGAAAGTTAGTCTTGAAGAAAAGTTATGATGGCAAATTTTTTTTTATACAAATTTTAGAAACAAATTTTAGAACAAATTTTAGGCAGAGGAAGTCTCAGAAGTTGAGAAGCAAAAAGATCACTTTTTGATTGAGTGAAAGTCACGTGAAAGCTCAGAAGTCACGGAAGTTATGATCACTTTTAGATTAAGTGAAAGTCACGTGATACAAGGACCCTTTGAAACAATAGAACCCTGTTGTCGCTGCGTGTCCGTGTCGCGATACAAAGAGGGACCAAATTTAATTGAAATGACAGGATCAAAGATGAGAGGGGACTTGACTCAAGGGCTCCCTTACCTGTCCAGGAACCGTTTCCAAAGGGATGGGGGGCCTTTTTTGGTGTGACGTGATTCGTCGGAGGTATTTTGGTAAGTGTGACTTGAGCTTGTGACTGGTCACAAAAGGAGAAGTGCTTAATTGCTCAAAGGAATCCGAGCGTGACGCGTGAAGAGCCACTTCCCCATGACAGCGCCGCAGATGGATGATATTTGCGGGGGTGCAACTGATAGACCTTGTTAAGACAGCGAAAGTGACACGAGGCCCTTGGAGGAGCCCTTATCCCTTGGTCACTGGAGCAAGAGTGAAGGGAGCTGGAGAAGGGCTGAGGCAGCTTTCTCCAGCGACAACTTGCATTTTTCATGATGTGAATTTGCGCATGCGCTGTAATTTTGGCGGTAGTACGATCTTGCCGTATCATCACTAATTTGATTTGGGAAAAGTGATTAGGCGGGACAAAGACCTCCGCTCCTGCCCTAATGCTCTTGTGGATGAATAATCTTTGAAATTATTAAAATGGAAATCGAGTCATTAAGAAAGAGAAAGCAAGAGTAAATTGGGATTGGGAAAAATTTACATACTTTCTTTTTTACATAATTTATATACTTTCTCTTTTCGACGGGTTTATATATCGGGTAAATAGTCCAACGCTTGAGAGAAAGTATTTTAATTATTTTATATTTTACATTGATGTCGTTACAAGGTTTCGTTCTTTTTTTAAACATAAGTTTCTTTTTAAAATTGAACTTTTGAATTTGCTTTTTCCTTAGTTATTTTATGTTGATTGTGAAAATAATTTTTGAAGAAGTTCTATGTCACTTGAATAATGCTAGGAAGAAGACATCAGTAAACTTCATCCTTCAGTTTCCGGATTTTTATCTCCGCGATAAATTTGGAACATTCATACGCGTGACCCTAGGATGGTTAGCTTTGACCGTTAAAATTTGAAAATTTTCTAGTTTTGAGGAATTTTCGGATATAATATTGACATTAAGAGGTAAAGAAAGTGTGAAAATCGAATTTTATGTCAAAGGCACTTTATAATTTGACCCATTACATACATTTGCTGTGGGGTCAAGTCAAAGGTTAATGATCAGTGGACTGTCAAATTTGACCTCACAGGGTCACGGAGATGGTAGATTCGGATTTAGCGTAAAAATACATGTTAACGCCTTTTTGCGAACAGGGTGATTTAATAATAGTGATGTAAAATCGCGAATACGTTTTGTAAGACTCTACTACGTTGTAAGAAAGTGGAAAATTAAGACTTGCTTTTGCATATAGGAATAAAATAATTTGAAAGAGCAACAACTTATAAAATCCTGCTCGCTGATTGTACAATTTAATTAATAATAACTCGAATTAAATTACAGTGCAAGTATTTGAATGCAACGAATCCTGAATGAAAGCATTTAGATGCAACTCGACTTTCTCCTTTTCAAGCTTCAGCGCCATCTACTAATTGTTGAAGAAACTAAAGGTATGAAGAGTTTTGAAGATGTGGAGAAAGTTTTTTTCTTGGAGAAAGTTAGCTTTCACTTCTGAAGATGCCAGACACATCAAATTTAACAACTTTGCAATAACGTCTTCAACTTAAAAACTTCAGTTAAGTTTAATTAGCAAAACAAATTTAAATCGAAAGCAGAAATGTAATCACATTACAACTTGAAACGTTAATTTGAATTAACATTGTTGTTAACGAGTTGTTGATTTTTATTATTGTTTATCCTAAATCACAATTAAAATGTATTTTTAAACAATAGAAGACTCTCATCGTTTTAAATTCCAGGTGAAAGTCATTTATCTAGAAATTACTAGAGAAGACAACTTCTAATAATTGGAATCAAATTTTTAATTTTTTGAAAGTTAGAAAAGTGGTTTAGAATCTAAAAAAAAAGTTCGAGTTCAAATTAAATTTAGTCTTAATGAGGCCCCACTTTCCTTTTGGAATGACCTCAATGTTTTCAAGCACCTGTCAGACAATGTGATTTGGGAGGTATTACGTGGGCGGAAGCACTACGACACGCGCTACTTCTCCTCTAATTGTGTAATGTGGTTAAAATTAACAAGCCTTGTCATGAAGCCCTTCAAGTACCCTTCCAAGTACCCAAGTACTTTGACCTCAGCTGATACGCTACTCTCCAGCATCTCAGCATTTCTTGGAAAGTGAGAGGCACTCTCTCCAATTGGGGACATAAGTCCTCCTTCTCAACATCCAAAAGTAACAGGAATTACAATAACGGTCTCTTTTTTCCATTTCAGCATTCTATGTTCTTGCTAACTTTAACATTCTATGTTCTTGAACATTCTATGTTTTTCGACATTCTATGTTTTTTAACATTCTATGTTCTACATGTTCAACCTACTATGTTCTAACATTCTATGTTCTGACACTTCCGCCGGGCGACGGACAATGGGAACGGAACTCCCGAGTTTTTAGGAGACAATCAACTTGACTCCGTGAAAGTGTAACACAGGAAATGGACCCTTACATGGCCCTTAACTTTCTCCCTGAATTGAAATCCAAATAGTTTATGGTAGGGTCCCTCAAGGACACAAATTCTACTGCCGCCCACGGTTCTCCTTTTCTAAAAAGCATTTTTTTTTACTTTCTTCAAGAAAGAGCAATTTTTTTTTCTTAAAAGAAATTTTTTTGATCTACAGGGATATCAAACCCTTAACTTTCTCTTTGAGAAAGAAAGCAATGAGCACCATAGAATAAAAAAAAACGTTCCAAAAATTTTAAGCCATTGTCTTTTGCGTCATTTTTTTTAGAATCAACACGGAGATTTTAAAAATTTAACCTAAGTAAAAAAAAATAGGTGAAACCATATCGAACCGTCGAAATATTTTAAATTAAAAAAGAAATTGATTAAAAAAAAGCCATCATATAACAAAAGTCTTACTATTTCAAAAATAATTTTTTATGAAACCAAACCACTTAATGTAATTTTGCCCTTTCACCTTTGCTTTCACTTTTGATGTGAATTGCCTCAAGTTCAGAGTCCTTTGTCAGGAAATTGGCTTAATTCGGTTACTTATTCAAGAGGCTTTCATCAATTTCGACTTTACGTTCATAAGCGTTTATGCCAATATAATCCTATAGCAGGGTCTCTGGATTGGATCCTTTCGTAACAAGACCCTTAAGTCACTAATCGGCTTATGTTACAAATCGTTAAGGGCTTGTTTGCTGAATTACCAAAGGGCCCTTCCATTTTCATTACGACTATATTGGCGGCTAAAGTAAAATTTGTGCTACAGATTCCGTCAGTTTCATAAATTTCGCATGAGCGCCAAAATACAAATTCAAATTTCGAATTCCAGGCATCCCTTGTCTAGATAAAGGGCCTCCTCAACTACCTCAAACTGTTCAAACAGGTTATCCTTTGAATTCATAACCCAAGTGTGTTTAATTTTACCAAAAACCGTAGTTGAGTGGAGGTAAATCACGTGTCGTAAAATTAAATTTTACGAATCAATATTAATTAAAATTTCATTTAGAGAAAGGTATAGTTTTTGACAGCTTTCACTTCTTTGGAATTTCTAACTTATTAAAAAGGGCATGTCATGTCAATTTTGGAAGGAAATTCGTGAGAAACACTTTTTTTTCTATTCTGAATATGCAAACTGAAAGGTAATTTTTGCACGTTTATTACCTGCGTACTTGAGTCCGACGTGGTTCTGGAGATTTTCCTGGATCGTTCCATTGACATTGTTGGTGTCAAGGTCAAAAGCGCTGAAACTCCAGCCCTTTCTCAGCGCTTCGACCATTGACGACATGAAGAAGCGACACGTTTGCAGTCCAGAAACTTCCTCCATCCCGTCTTTTTCGTACATTAACATTACTTTTCTCCAGTTGAGCCTACAAGTGATCACCAAACCAAGAATTATACCTTTACTATCTATAAAAGCCGTGATTTTTTGTTATTTCACATAATGTGTTGTGAGTGTGACATACTGAAATGTAGGCTATATTTTTAATTCCCGAATTTTTTATTTTTAATGTTTGACGGGCACGTTTGGCCATGAAATTAATTTACCGACCACGTCATTTTAATCAATGTAAATTTAATTAGTGAATCCTGAAATATTTCCTTTTCCCTTGCACCCAGAATGCATAATACGTCATACGCTTTGGGTAGAGGAAACTATTTCAGAATTTCAAACGCTTAAGCGGCAGCGTTCCCTCATCATAATTTTTTTTTAAATTTGCTGTACCAAAGCCTCCTCTTGAAATGGGTAAATCCCAAACTCTACTGCAATATTTTATGCATAGTTCTTAGATTTCGGAAAGTTTGCACATGTCCCGAGGGAAGTGCTAATTAGTTGAGAAGAGGCAGTAGTTACACATTATTAATTTTAATCGACTGAAAATTCAAATAGAGTCTCATGCGTCGTTGATCACAGTGAACTTCACAGGAAGTTAGGGATGGGCGTTTCCGTTTCGTTTCCTCAAGGAAACGGAAACGAAACGAAACGAAGATTTTTTCTTGGCAACGGAAACGAAACGGAAACGGTAGAAAATTCTTTCAGTGCGGTATAGTGAGCCCATGGGTTCGAATTTTCGTGCATATAATACACGAAACGTAAAAAAATGTCAATTCGTATTATTCATAATTACAAATCAACATTAAATCATCTATTAAAATAAAAATTTATTATTTAAATTAATATTTTGCTAACTTTTGCCATCAAAGTTGTATTACATTCGGAAATTTTGTTCATAAAAATAAACCTGGATGCACAACGACTTTTTTAATTCGTCAACTTATACTAATTTGCAGTAAAAAGCGTTTTTTTTACTGTTTTTCTTTTAGAAATTAGCCAATTTTGAATTGCGTGAGGTACATGTTTGGTGATTTTATCACAAAATCATTGAATATGCATGGAAAAAGGCAACATTTGAAATAAAATATGAAACAAAATAATGCAATATGCAATTCAACAATAGTTTCCTCCAAAAGGAAACGGCCCGTTTCCAAATTGGAAACGGAAACGGGCTTCGTTTCGTTTCTGGAAACGAAACGTGCCCATCCCTACAGGAAGTGCTAACACCGCACATCCAACAAACCTGCTTCCTGTTCAAACACAATTTTCTAATTCTTCGAAGTAATACCTATAGTTTTCAAAACGTCAATTTCTGGTAACCGAAATCTATTCTCACTTGTCTTATTTTTTGAACAGGTGCCGGTTCGAATCTTAGTAACTGAAAGGCTAGTTTTCTATGTTAGGTGATAATTTTCACCAATGACATCTTTCTTTAAAAAATTGTGGTAAAAAAGGTACTTTCACTCTACAGTTTCTTGATTCCACATCTTTGTTCAAAAATTTGAAAACAATTGTCATAAAACGTATTCAGAAAAGTAGCGAGCGACCCGTAAATACATTTTGGAAATCTTCATGTCTCTCTGACCCTCTACTTTTCATTTAAACAAAAACAGGCGTCATTATTCGTATTTTTCAATATTTTTACATACATTCAATATAGGTTTTATGTTTACTTTTGAGTTAATCAGGGCAAGACAGACAGACGGACAGAGCGATAACATACAAGCTTTTTAGTCCAACTTGGATCAATTTCGCAGAAGTTTAGAATTCAACTTTGTTCAAAAGAGCTTCAAAGAATTTGTTATTTTTGCGGTTTTTATGTTCTGAATTGAATCAGTGGCTCTTCTGTTCAAAGTTAGATGGCTTTTTGAGTGGCAAAGTCTAAAGTTGGGTGAATAAACAGTTTTCTAAATGAAAGGCACTCGGAGTCCAACTGTGCTGCCAATGAGATCCTGGGAAGTTTTGGGAAGTACGCGCGCTAAAAAACTTACTTTTCAAAATATCCAATGAGAAAGTCGACCATTTCAGTGAATCCAATTCCCGTTCGCGTCGTGAGAAAGTATTCGGAATCTTTGGTTGTTTTGGGCAAAGCGTAGTCGGCCGTAAGGGCTCCAGCCGTTAGGAGGGGCGTGTCCCAAAATTGCAGGAATCGTGCCACTGGAGCTGTCAATTTCAAAAAAACAGAAATCTAATTAAAATAAAGTTCCGAAGAAATTGTCATTCTTAATTTTAGACCCCTTATTTACTTTCTCTCCTTTCTCTTTTGAAATGGCAATTTCAAAAACTTTCTCCGTCCGATTCCATCATGGTTTTTCTACTTTTAAATTAATTTTTAACTATTTCACGAAAAATTCTGTCAACTAAAATGTTTAGCATTATTTATGCTATCCAGTTCTGAAGCATTTTCTTGAACTTAATGACTAAACTTGTAAGCATGATTTCAAAAATAAATGCAGCACAAATTTCAAAAAATATGTGTAACTGTATTCCATTTTTGCGAATTGTTTTTTTGATTAAATGTAATGAGATGGAGAACATTTAAATAATAGAATCTTCGCTTTCAGTTAAATAAAGCGGATCTAATATGCATTGAATAGTGCACAGCTTTATTTCGAATAAGGTTTACAAATTTGCATAATTTTCAGGTTCTTTGCCGAAAGTGAAAGTATCGGAATATGTAAAAGAGGAGCAGGAGCATGTAAAGTGAAAGTAGAGAAAGCACAGCTGGAGATTACTAACATCCTATTGTCTCCTAAGCTGAAATGTAACGAAAACGTGATACACGTTGCATTTGCATTCAACATTACCTTTTACGAAAGCCAAAGTCAACATATTGGCAGTTTTTTTTTAATTAGAAAGTTGTTTTTTTTCGCAAGTCCACGAAACCAAGGTTAAGTTTTGCTAAAGTGGTTTTTAGAACAAAACTTAAGTGGATCATACTCATCCTTATTGTAATTTAAATAACTAAATATTGAATCACTATACAAATTTTATGTAAGCGTTTTCAAAAGAGTGTTCTTGGCTCTCTTTTCAAAATATGCTTAAAATTTGAGATATTTTGAAAAAGAGAGTTTAGAAAAAAAGTTTCCTCATGTTTTACTGTCACTAAAGTTAGTCTATGAGGAAAAATTTAGTAAGGATTTTTTCAACACTATCATGATTTGTGAGGTCGTTTTGTTTCATCGTTTGTTCAAAACCGATTTAAAAAAATTAGCCTTATGATTTATGAGCAGAAAGTTCACTCTTTTAAATTTCAGCTTTTAAAAAATCTCGCAAATTATTTCTTTATTAATTCAAAATATTTTTAGAATTTGAAATATGTTGCAAAATCTGTTTTTATTGTCTTTGTCTGATTTTTGAAGTTTTGGAGAAAGTTGGTAAGCATTTTATTGCTACTAATAATAAATAAAGAGCTAAAAAAAATAGACTCCAAAAATGAATCATAAGTTAAAATAATAAACTTTCTCAAAAATAATTCAACATTTCATATTAAATTTTAAATTAAAAAAAAATTTTATGGGTTTAATTTTTTTTAAATCTGTCATTGACGTTACTAATTGGCGTGAAAGTGAACGATAATCTGTTGCTCTTTGGCCATGCGGTTTTCCCCATTTTTGATCTTTCGTGACCACCAAAATGCACTTTCGTTAATGACTTTGTTCTTCGAGGACGCGTTAGTGTCATTTGATGACCTTACCCAGTGCAAGTTCACAGGAAGGGCCAAAGAAAACGTCAACCGCATTATTGAACTTTGACCTCATCGCCTCCATGGGGGCAATAATATTGGAGCAATTCGAGTCAATGAAGGTGAGGTGCACAGTGTGACCATTTAGGAGTTGGAGGTCCTTGACCTTTTCAAAGGCCAGCTGAATCGCAGGGCCCGTGCGACGGACCGAGGGCATGTACCTCGGGTCAAAGGGCAAGAGCACCGTGACATTGATCTCACCGCTCCGGGCCCCTTCAAGGGCTCCCTCACGCCCTAGATACAACCTGCTCGACGGAATGCAGTCATCGGAGGCTGCCTTTGCCACGAGGAAGTAGAGCAGCAAAAGGGCTTTGAGGGCCCAGGCTGACGGACCCTTGAACGCCATTAATTGAACTTTCTTCTCCCTCAAATTGTCTTTCACATTCTTCGTGGAGGCCCTTGACAATTAGGCCCTTCACTTCACGGTCACTTTAGTTCACAAACGAGGACGACGACACTTCATCCAGCGTTTTCCAGCCTGTCCAGGACAGAGCGTCTCCAGGAAATGATTTACGTCCTCGGAACGCTCAACTTGCGCTAAGTCAGCAGTCTCTTGTTATAATCAGGGGTCGGTCTTCCAGAAATCCTTAAAGATCGCTCTCTGACAGGATCCTGGAGAGTCCTGGAGAAATCTGGAAGAGTTTGCTTTACTGGATACGACGAGGCTCACTTCCTGTTCACGAAGCGGTTGTCAGTTCGTGTAGGAGAAAATTGGCCAAAGATCACGATCCGGCGGAGATGATACAGGTGATCTGGACAGAAATGATGAAAAGCGCTGTATAAATTTAGACAATTATGAAATGCACTCCCGGCTATTTGTAGAACTGCTCTAATTTTAGAAAAACCTACTTTCACACCGAATTTCTAAACACTGTACCACTATCAATCCATCTTCGCTTCACGAGATTTGACTTATAACAGACCACTTTTTTTGTTTTAACCACTTTGTCTTCGAGAACTTTTAAAAAATCGCTGTTTTTCTATTTAGCAAAAGTTGTAAAATCGCTTAAATTTCTCCATCGTGCGCTGCGTAGCACGACCAAATTGTCTGTGCTGTGAAAAGAGAAAGTTAATAAAAGACTTGTATCACGACGACGAAATCAACAGAGCAATAAACTGATCCCATGCGGCTCAAGATTTCGTTCAAGGTTTTATCTTGTTCTAAAAGTCTTACACAGTTCACATTGTGAACTAATTATTGTTCGCACCGCACGAGCACGCAATTTGCAGTCTGCACGTAATTTGCACGAATTGAACAAACTTAACTTGCGGTTAGGCTTAGGTTGTTGCAAATGGAATCACTACAGAGAGCGTCATTCGTAAAGAGAATGAATGGAATTTGATAAAAAGAAAATGATGCTCATTGTCAATTGTTCACCTTAGTCGAGATTAAGTGGTTATGTTCATTGGGGATTAAGCTATGCATCTTCTAAGCATTTTTTCTAAGTGCTTTTGAGGTGCCTTTACCTTTTTCAATTTGTCATATCTGTCTCTGTCAGAAGTGCATGTGGCTCAGATTAAGGCCTTGTAAACGGATATGTCATGATACGAAGTGGACATGAAGCAGAGACATGATTAATTAGGGCATAAGAGCCTAACCTTGCCCATTTGCAACAACATTTACGGAAGAGCATCTTCCCAAATAAGAGATTCTAAAGATGACGTTATGGTATTTGGACACTACGCCAATAAGTTGTCGTCGATTTTTAGAAATATTTGAGAAAATATGACGAATATGCAGGAGAAAGTACGCCAATTTGATTTTGAGAATTTTTTTTTTAAGTTTAATGATGGCTGAATTCGATTTTCGATCGCGCATTTTTTTTTTTGATTTTGATACAGAATCCCGTAAAATAGTGTTTAAAAGGAAGCCAAAATCTTTCAAACAAGAAATCAAGACGCTCTTGTTAGACTAAATCTAAGTCTAAATTTTGTATTTTTTTGGTGTTTTTTTTAATTATAAGGAAATTAGAACCTTGTAAGAATTCATTGAGACCAATTAGATCCATCCAGTTCCAGTTCCACAGCTTCCCAAGGATATACTAGATGAACTAATCAAAACATAACTATAGATGACGTTTAAATTCTCAAGCTTTTCGTTTGAAAATGGAAAATAGAAATTTTATTTTCTGAGCAATTTTTTAAGAATTTTTAACTTGCTCGAAAAAAAAAACACCTTCAGAAGTAAAGCTTTTCAAATTTTGCACTCGCCCTGTAACCAAGAATTTTGAGAAATTTAAAATGGAGTTTAAGAAACAGCGGATAAGGGTGATCAAAGGGGAAACAAAATCATATAAATTAATTTAAAATCTCGTTTCTAAGCTTGATTATTAAATTTCAGAGTTTTTGTTAAACTAACGCACGTACGATAATTCCATGATTATCAATAAGAAATGTGTTTGTACCGACAAGGGTTTGGGGAAAAGTGACATTTTGAAAAAAAAAACGCAAAGATACCTGTTATGAACGTTAATTTTTTTTTTTTTTTTCGGAAAAGACTGGAGATGTAGGACGGTCTAATACTCCTGTAGCTTCTAAATAGCTTTATGAAAGAGGAGTAGCATGTTTACATATGTTTACATCGGAGCTAATTAGTAAAAAGGTTAATTAACACCTGAAACAGGAGATGAGGTCCTCCAAATTGCTTTGGGCATCATCTCCGAACTTTATTACAAGCATCTCAAAGAGATGAGCCTTCTGGATAAAAAAAAANATCTCCGAACTTTATTACAAGCATCTCAAAGAGATGAGCCTTCTGGATAAAAAAAAAACGCTTTTGAAAAGGCTTACGCAGCGCAACGGCGCTGTTCAAATTACGAACAACGGAAATGCATGACCTTCCAGATGAGGTCACATGGTGTGGAAACGGAGATACATTACTTTTTACCATATTTTAAGTACCTGATAAAATTTTAATTTTCCGCTGTACACTTGACCTCCAAATGTTATTTTTAGGCATTGTGCTTATTTACCTTTGACTGATAAGTGCCACAAGTGCGCCAAACTGAATCCTTCATCTCACAAGTACCGGATTTTATTGCCCTCTGATTCACTCCTAAAAATTTCATAATAATACATTATTTGTAAAATAATTCCGCTAAAACACTTCAACATTTACATATTAAAAACTAAACCTAATTAATAGTTTAAACCTTCACTAAATGCATTCTAAACATGAAATTAAAAAGATCTTGATTTTTCCGTTTTCTTTTTTAACGACATGGAAAACGAAACCGAATATTTTAGAAAGTTGATAAATTTTTCGCACTCAATTTTCACTTTCTCGGTTAAAAACAATAAGTTGGAAATTCAATTTCGAGGGGAGAAATAATTAGTTTTTACCGATCTGAGCAGGGTTTCTTTCACTTTGAGAGCTTTCCCTTGAAGCGGGAAAGTTTTGTTCGAACAGTATTTCAGCGTTTTCACTGTTTTAGAAACACTGAATTTCGGCCTGGAAGGTGCGGGGTGAAGGAAGAGAGTGAAACTGAAGCGTTCTGAGCGTCGTCCATGTCCTTTCTTTCCCAATCTCAATGCTTTCTCCACTTTCTCCAACTCCAACAAATGGCCCAAAAGTCAAGTCAACTAATTAACACTCCCTCCAAAAACTTCACAACTTTCCATTTCCAACTCCATCAAAACCCTCTTCCGCCGCGCATTACTCTGCATAGCTCAGATCTGGAGGCGGTTTCTAATTCTTTTTCCGGCACTGTATAACCAACTTAAAATTAAAAGTACAGAGCGTTTCAAATTAACTACTATATTTATAATTCTATACTTTATATTTAAAATACTATAATTTACAATAGCACAGCTTATATAAAAAAAAATTAAGCACGATAAATGTAACACAACTAGCCCACCACGCCTGTCTAAAAAATTACTTAAAACAAAGCAGATGCTCATTTCTAGCGCTGAATTAGTGTAGATTACATTTTGTGTGACCATTTCGACCACTTACATACTACTTATGTTATTTACTAACCTACTTACTTACCTAACTAAGATGCCCAACTAGCCAGTCCTGGGACGGAGAACTTCGAAAAAAATAGAAAATATTTTCGAAAATTTCATAGTTAAATATGAATTAAAATTTAAAATTTCAATTTTATTTTAGCCGAGATTTCTACAAAGTTCTAGAAATTCTACGTTCGAGAATGGGCTGGTTCGGCTAGTCTTCGACTTCTGAATAAATAAATTGGTAGAGAAACCAAACAATTTCAAAACCAATTCGTTCAGTGCTTTAAAAAAAGTTTCAAAATTTCATGAAGTGGGCTTCAATTTGTTTAGACAAAGGGAATGGGGGCTGGAAGGCGAAAAGTACAAAACTTGTTTTCAAAGACGCTTCATTGATCTCGACTTGAATGGGAATCCTTTGATCCTCAAAAACACACAAACTCCAAATGATCTTCAAGAT